>UESW01001766.1:32833-72814 GCA_900491605.1 Calamus simplicifolius | reverse complement strand
CTGCGTGCCTCTTGAAGCTGCTAATCGTTCAATCTGAAATTTGTACCCATTTACAAAATAGCCAGTAGAGGTTGTTACGGTCTTCAATGGCCATTGCGATAGACATTTAATGAAAATATTGTCGGTTGTGGACCATGGACCGTTACCTATAAATTAATAAGCTATTGACATCCAATTCAAAAAATAAAGCCATTATCGAAATTGATTGAGTGATACTACTCACAAATTCATAAAACCAGTAAGCAAACTCCGTTTCTAATTTCTGCCCAATTGCAACTTGACTGATGTCGGGATTCATCTGTCGTTGTCTATCACAAAACATCCTTATGGGATGAAAAGGATGAAAACTATGTTAGCAATTAAATATTATGGTATATTATAATTTAAATTAAATTTCCAATTAAGCATTGAAGTATACACTTACTCAATATATGGATCGACTTCTCTACAGTTCATTAGGATGTAATAATGTGCTGCATTATACTCCATATCGCTAAGATTTCTTGACTTCTGCCCACCAAATGAACGGCCGATACCTTTAAAAATTGATATTCTACCGTCATTAGGTTCTCCTTCGTCCACACATACGTCATCGTTACGACCAAGATTTCGGCTCCTCGTGTGGACGTGACCCTCAAAGTAATGCGAGGCAAAAGCTGAAACTTCTTCGACCAGTGTGCATTGCATATAGAACCTTCAACCCTTGCCTTATTACGCACATTATTTTTTAACTTCTTAAGATACCTATATGTAAAGTTGAAACAAAAAATTAACCAATTTTCTTGCAATGAAATAATATTTGAAATGTCAACATATCTTAATGATGTATATATTTACCTCTCGAAAGGATACATCCAGCGATACTGCACGGGACCAGCTATGCTCGCTTCGTATGGCAAGTGAACCGGTAAATGCTCCATTGAGTCAAAAAAACTGGGAGGAAATATTCGCTCAAGCTTGCATAAAATAATTGGAATTTCCTCCTCAAGCCTTGCCATGGATGCAGAAGTAATGACTGCGGCAGATAACTCCTTGAAGAATAAGCTGAGCTCCGTAATTGCCTTCCAGACATGTTGCGGAAGCAACTCACGAAAAGCTATAGGTAATAACCGTTGCATGAAAACATGGCAGTCGTGACTCTTCATGCCGAACAACTTGAGCTTATGCATGTCCACACACCTACCGATATTTGAGGCATAACCATCTGGAAATTTTAACCCTCTAAGCCAGTTACATAAAACTTCTCGTGAATTTCTGTCAAGAGTGTAACAGGCTTTAGGATAGGTCCCATCGGCACTCCTTCTCAAATCACCTCTTCTGCAGTACTGATTAAGTTCTTCTCTTGACTTTGCAGTATCTTTTGTTTTTCCCGGGATGTTTAGCACCGTGTTAAATATGTTATCAAAGAAATTTTTCTCGATATGCATAACATCCAAGTTGTGCCGGATGAGATTTGTGCTCCAATAAGGCAAATCCCAAAATATACTTCGCTTCTTCCAGTTATGTTCTTTACATATACGGCCATTTATTCTATCTGCATCCGGTTCCCATGCATACATCAACCCCAAATGCTCTATAGAATCAAATATATCCGTGCCGGACCTAACCGGTTCGGCAAATTTTGTGACTGCTTTGTTCTTCCGGAAGGCGATCAAGTTACGCCTGTAAGGATGATTTGGGGGCAAGAACTTCCTATGGTTATCAAACCATGACTGCTTACCACTCTTCTGCAATGTAAATGCATCCGAATCATACATGCAATGAGGGCATGCCAGACGTCCAGCAGTGCTCCAACCAGACAACATTGCATATGCCGGAAAATCACTTATTGTCCACATCAAAGCAGCTCTCATGATGAAATTCTGTTTCATAGAAATGTCGTAGGCTACGACTCCTGTTTCCCACAACATTTTCAATTCGGCCACCAACGGTTGCAGAAAGACATCAATCTTTTCCTTTGGATTTGATGGTCCTGGAACCAAAACGGTTAAAAACATTGCAGTATCTTTCATGCACTTCCACGGAGGAAGGTTATATACAGTCAGTATCACAGGCCAACATGAATACTGTTGCCCCGCTTGACCAAATGGTTGGAAGCCATCGGTACAAAGACCTAATCTCACATTCCTTATATCTTCAGCGAAATCAGGATGATTTTCATTGAAATGCTTCCAAGCCTTTGAATCTGATGGATGCCGCATTTCATCCTCTTTAGATTCATGTTCGGCATGCCATCTCATATCAGCAGCTGTTGCCTCAGATCTGTATAATCTCTGCAGGCGTGGGGTAAGAGGAAAGTAATGCATCCTCTTGTAAGGCACACTTTTCCTCCTACTTGTACTGGCTCCTCCTTCGTGTTTTTGTACCTCGATTGCCCACAAATCTTACACCATCTCAGCTCTGAGTCTTCACCCCAAAATATCATACAATTGTTCAAGCAACAATCGATCTTATTAACTGGGAGCCCAAGCCCACGCAACAACTTCTTTGTTGCGTAAAAACTGTCTGCTGCAACATTATCATTTGGCAAAATTTCTTTGATTAACCCAGCTACAGAATTGAACGCCTTTTCTGATAATCGATGTTCTGCCTTAATATTCAACATTCGAGCAGCTGTAGACAACTGGGAATGACCCTCACAACCAGGATACAATTCTTGATTTGCAGCACGCAACATATCGTAAAATTGTTGTGCATCTGGATTTGGTTCTTCCATAAATGTATTCTGATTGAATTCATTACCCGATGCATTCATCACCATTTGTTCATATGTGTTTAAATTCACAAATGGTTCATCTACGGGAATTGACTCTTGTTGGCCTATAACAGCTGCTGGAATATCCTCTGGTTCACCATGACAGTACCAAACATAGTAATCAGGAACAAACCCCTTCTTACACAAATGCACCTTAACAGTTTCACATCTCTGTAGGCTTTATTCTGACACCTGTGGAAGTTGCATGGGCACCTAATCCTAGGCCCATCCATCCATTCAGGTTGGCTACATGCAAATGCGATAAATTCTTCCAATCCATTCAGAAAATCTGGATTAAGCAAGCCATCTTTTATCCTTGCATACATCCACGAGCGAGCCCCGCTCATTTTTGACCGACTTATACAAAGTCTGGTAAACCATTAAAGGAAACCACAAAATAAAACTATATTAGTATTATAAATATATAACTAAATTATTTCTTTTACACAACTAAGGTTAATAACAACCATTTAAATCATTTATAACTAAACCAATTTTTTTTAGGCAACTAAGGTCCCTACCATGCAAGGGCGAGCCACGGCTACGATCCTTGGCGTGCTAGCAAGGACCGATGCACAGGTTCATGGCTAATGGTAGGGCTTGAGTTGGGTCGGGCCGCAAGGCGGTCCGTTTAATCATGAGACTTCACAAGCATTCAAGTGTCTTAAATTAATTCTACCTTCACTCCATGTCTAAAAGGTAAGGCCCTATCCCATTCAAGAATATTTTTTGTGATATGTTATTCTGCTATTAATTATCATCGATCGGTTACATTGAAATTTCGGCAGCATTTCCCCATATGTTCTCCTAAATGTGTGGCATATAAGCCACACTAGGAGAACGTATGAGCAAATACAAACCGAAATCTCACCCAACGATGATTAATAGCAGACTAACATATCGCAAAAAATATTTCCAAACTGTCCACCAGGACAATTTGAGAATTTGCAAGACTAAGGCTTACAAATTCTCAAACGGGTCTAAAGGTTATAGTGCTGTGATTAATTATGGAAGTCCGAAGACAATCGAACTTATGCTTGTTATTCTTAACTTCTTGTCAATTATACATATATATAGTGTTCTATATATAGTCACTTTCTTAAGATTATGTGTCGAATACAAATGTTTGTGAAGACTAAAATGTAAATCATTGAAACTACTAATTTGTTGCTGAAATTAAATAATAAACAAACATTTTATTAGCATTCAAATTTAATGCATCATTAAGTTTGCAGCAGAATATAAATAATCAAGACATAACAAATGTAAATAAGTACAAATGCACAAATATTATTGCATAAACATTCTGCTTAAATTAATTATTGCATAAACATTTTAAATTAAATAATAATACAACACTTTTTATAGCATTACAAATATTATTACATAATCAAGACATAACAATCAGTCTATCCAAAGAGCTCCGACTAATGACATAAATTAATTAATTTATAACTAATCTAATAAAAAATTAGATTAGTGGTCACATTTTTTTAATATTTGTCATCAAATTATTTGAAAATATTTTTAATAACAATAAAATATAATAGAATCTACATTTTTAGTTAATTTTTTTCATGAGTGTTAAAATTTTTTTCTTTTGAAGGGGCCAGGGTCGGGAAAACCCCCCTAGCTTACTTTTTTAAAAAAATTAAGTTACCCATGTTTTAAAAATATTTATAATTTTTTATATTTATCATCAATATGATAGAATCTAATTTTTTTTGTTAATTTTTTTTATGAGTGTTAATTTTTTTTTAATTGAAGGGACCGGGGGTGGGGAAAAGCCCCCTAGCTGTTACCAATTTTTTTTTTTTTAATTAAAAATTTTTTTTTTTTTTAGACTATGGCCTGGCCACCATGGCCAGGCCACTGCCGGCCACGGCAGCGGCCGTGGCCGGCGAAGACAAAATGGGGGGGGGGTTTCCCCACCCCCCTGTTATCAAATTTTTTTTTTTTTGACTGTGGCCTGGCCACCGTGGCCAGGCCACTGCCGGCCACGGCAACGGCCGTGGCCGGCTTCTCCAGCCGTAGCCACGGCCGTGGCCGGTCCAGCCGCGGCCACGGCCGTGGCCGGAGAAGACAAAATGGGGGGGGGGGGGTTTCCCCCCCCCCCTGTTACCAAAATTTTTTTTTTTTTTTGACTGTGGCCTGGCCACCGTGGCCAGGCCACTGCCGGCCACGGACATCGGCCGTGGCCAGCGATGACAAAATGGGGGGGGGGGTTTCCCCCCCGCCCTGTTACCAAATTTTTTTTTTTTTTGACTATGGCCTGGCCACCGTTGCCAGGCCACTGCCGGCCATGGCAACGGCCGTGGCCGGAGAAGACAAAAGGGGGGGGTTTCCCCACCCCCCCCTGTTACTAATTTTTTTTTTTTTTTTTGACTGTGGCCTGGCCACCATGGCCAGGCAGCTGCCGTGGCCGGAGAAGATGGCCACGGTCTTGGCCGTGGCCGGAGGAAAATTATTACAAAAAAAAATTTTTTTTAAGAGGGTGGGGGGGCTTACCTCGGTCGAGAGGAGACGCCGGAGTTGGAGGAGACCGTTGGGGAGCCAGAGCACCAGAGGGGGGGAGCCGGAGCAGCGGACGGTGGCAGCCATATTTTTTTTGGGGAGGGCGGCGGCTAGGTCAAGACGAGGAAGAAGAAGAGAAGGCCGGCCAAATGTATATATGAGTGATTAGCGACGCAATTTATTGCGTCGCTAATCGGTCGCAATTTTTTTTTAATTTATTATGTATTAGCGATGCAATAATGCATCGCTAATCCATCGTTAATTTGACCTTATTATATATTTATGAAAAAGGTTGCGACGCAATTAATTGCGTCACTAATGCGTCGCTAACTTGGCGCCAATATATGGAAAAATTATTTTTATTTTCTAGAAATTACATCGCTAAGGCGTCGCAATATTTTTTTTAATATTTTTAAATGATTAAAATAATAATTTATGATAATAATTGATACAGTGCGTCGCAAAATTTTTCTAACTATTTCATTACATATATTTATCCAAAAATATTGTGACGCAACTAATGCATTACAATATTATATATATTTTATTTATTTTTTAAATATTTATAAATGATAAAAATTAAAATTTATGATATAATTGCGACGCACAAATTGTATCGTATATTTTTTTATACTTTTTTTATTACATATATTATAAAAAATATTGCGACGTAACTTATGCACCGCAATATTATATTTATTTTATTTATTAATACTGATAAAAATTATATTTACTAAAATATTGCGACGAATACATTGCGTCGCAATATTTATTTTTTTTCTTCGAAAATGCGTCGCTACGGTGCCGCAAAAATATTTTAATATTTATAAATGATAATATATAATTTATGATAATAATTGCGATGCACAAATTACGTCACAATATTTTTTTATACTTTTTCATTACATATATTTATAAAAAAACATTGCGATGCAACTTATGCATCGCAATATTATATTTATTTTATTTATTAATACTGATAAAAATTATATTTAATAAAATAATTGTGATGCATACATTGCATTGCAATATTTGTTTATTTTTCTTTGGAAATGCATCGCTACGGTGTCACAATAATTTTTTAATATTTATAAATAAAATATATAATTTATGATAATAGTTGCGACGCTCAAATTGCGTCGCAATATTTTTTTTATACTTTTTCATTACATATATTTATAGAAAAAACATTGCGACGCAACTAATATGTCGCAATATTATATTCTTTTATTATTATTACTGATAAAATTATATTTACTAAAAATAATTGCGACGCATACATTGTGTCGCAATATTTATTTATTTTTTCTTCAAAAATGCATCGCTATGGCGTCACAATAATTTTTTAATATTTTAAATGATAATATATAATTTATGATAATAATTGTGACGCACAAATTGTGTTGCAATATTTTTTTACTTTTTTATTACATATATTTAGAAAAAACATTGCGACGCAACTAATGCGTCGTAATATTATATTCTTTTATTTATTATTACTGATAAAAATTATATTTACTAAAATAATTACGATGCATATATTACATCACAATATTTGTTTAATAATTTTTTTAAACTTTTTCATTAATTTTTTTTAAATAATTTTAAACGATCCAACGGTTGCGATCGATCCAAGCCATGATCGATCCCGGTCGGTGAGATCCGATGGTTGCGATCGATCGAAGCCATGATCGATCCCGGTCGGCGATAATCCGACGGTTGCGATCGATCCAAGCCATGATCGATCCTAATTGGCGATGACCCATCTCGGACCGTCACGATCGATCGGATCGGTGATGATCAAGGGTTGCAATCGATCGAAGCCATGATCGATACTGGTCGACGACTACCGATCTTGGACTGTCGTGATCGATCGGATCGGTGATGATCCGACGGTTGCGATCAATCAAAGCCATGATCAATCTCGATTAGCGATGATCCAACGGTTGCCATCGATCCAAGCCATGATCGATCCTGGTCGGCGACGATCCGATGGTTGTGATCGATCCAAGCCGTGATCCCGATCAGCCACGACTGATCTCGGACCGTTGCAATCCGTTCGAGATCGGCGACGATCTGACAGTTGCGATCGATCGAAGCCATGATCCCGATCGGCCACGACCGATCTCGGACCGTGGCGATCGGTCCGATCGGCGACGATCTGATAGTTGCGATCGATCCAAGCCCTAATCCTGATCGGCCATGACCGATCCCATACCGATACGATTGGTCCGATATCGCTGACAATCCGATGGTTGTGATCGATCCAAGCCCTGATCCCGATCGGCCACGACTGATCTTGGACCATGGTGATCGGTCCGATCGGTGATGATCCAACGATTGCAATCGATCCAAGCCCTGATCCCGATCGTCCATGATCAATCTCGGACCGTGGCAATCGGTCCGATCAGCATCGATCCGATGGTTGCGATCGATCCAAGCCCTGATCCTGATCGACCATGACCGATCCCAGACCGATGCGATCGGTCCGAGATCACTGACGATCCGACGGTGGCGATCGATCCAAGCCCTGATTCCGATCAGCCACGACGATCCCGGACCGTTGCGATCGGTCTGAGATCGCTGACGATCCGATGGTTACGATCGATCTAAGCCCTGATCCCGATCAGCCATGATCGATCTCGGACCGTGGCGATCTGTCCAATCGTCGACGATCCGATGGTTGCGATCGATCCAAGCCGTGATCCCGATCGGCCACGACCGATCTCGGACCGTGGCGATTGGTCCGATCGGCGATGATCCGATGGTTGCAATCGATCCAAGCCCTGATTCCGATCAGCCACGATCAATTTTGGACCGATCGCTATTTAACATAATTAATTTTTTTAAAAACATTGCGACGCAAAGTGTTGCATCGTATTTTTTAATATGATAATTATTATATAAAAATTAATTTTATTTATAATAATTACGATGCAACAAGTGCGTCGCTAAATTAAAACATAATTTTCCTAATTTTTTGGTTTATAGCATCGCTAATGCGTCGCTATTTAACATAATTAATTTTTAAAAACATTGCGACGCGCTGTGTTGCGTCACAATTATTTTTTCTCTTATTTATACTTTATAAAAATTAATTTTATTTAAAGTATTTGCGATGCAATTGGTGCGTCACTAAATTAAAAATAATTTTTCTAATTTTCTGATTTATTGCATCGCTAATGCGTCGCTATTTAATATATTTATTTTTTAAAAAAACATTGTGATGCACTGAGTTGCGTCGCAATATTTTTTTCTAATATTTATACTTTATAAAAGTTAATTTTGTTTAAATTATTTGCGACGCAATTGGTGTGTCGCTAAATTAAAATAATTTTTTTAATTTTTTGATTTATTGCGTCGCTAATGCGTCGCTATTTAATATATTTAATTTTTTAAAAAACATTGCGACGCACTGAGTTGCATCGCAATATTTTTTTCTAATATTTATAATTTATAAATTTAATTTTATTTAAATTATTGTGACGCAATTGGTGCGTCGCTAAATTAAAAATAATTTTTCTAATTTTCTGGTTTATTGCGTCGCTAATGCATCACTATTTAATATATTAATTTTTTTAAAAATATTGCAACGCACTGAGTTGCGTCACAATATTTTTTTCTAATATTTATAATTTATAAAATTAAATTTTATTTAATTATTTGCGACATGATTGGTGCATCGCTAAATTAAAAATAATTTTTTTAATTTTCTGGTTTATTGCGTCGCTAATGCATCGCTATTTAACATATTTAATTTTTTAAAATATTGCGACGCACTGAGTTGCATCGCAATATTTTTTTTCGATATTTATATTTTATAAAAAATTAATTTAAAAATATTGCGACGCATTATTGCGTTGCTAAATAAAAAAATTAATTTTTTTTATTTTCTGGTTTATTGAGTCGCTAATACGTTGCTAATTACGTCACAATATTTTGTTGTCACAGAGGCGTCACAAAGTGGTCGCAATTTAGCGACGCATAATTACGTCGCTAAATTTGTGTCGCTATTTCAGTATTTTCTTGTAGTGAAGATGGTGACATGCAATCCGACCCTGATACATTTCTAGGTAGGCAATGGCTTTAGTGATGGCAGAATATCTGATAGCAATGGCATATCTGGGGCAATAAGGGTTTAAGATATGTGTACGACTGCTTAAGAGATTTTGACCTGTGGCATAGCATTGTCGTCTACGTGTTATGATGCTAAGACCACCATGCGTTCCTTTAGTTGTTGGTATCTAACTGGCTAAAATTGCCATCAACTACTCCCGGGTGAATCAGTCTGTCGTCAACCTTCTAGTGTGCAATGAATTTTGTTAGAATCCCCTTTTAAGTGTCTCTGCTGTAGCTTTCCAACACCTTTTATGTAGCAGGCGGCACAATTGGCACAGCTTGTAACAAAGACTTAGGCACAGTTTAAGGCAATGTTAGACAACATGGACAAGATGGTTGCTCAATTCTGTTGCGACAGTAATTGCAAGCTTTTTGGGTGATCAGGAGCCCAAGTGCTCATCTACAACTGCTCAACCATCCAGCTAAGGTGGTGTCAGGTTAAATTTTCTTATGCTAGCTTGATGGGGCTCGGTTGCTTATGATGAATAGGGACCTAAATCTCACACTATTATATACTTTTTAAGATAGAAAAATTGAATCAACTCCAACGGCAGAGCTGGAAGGGTTTTGCTATTATTTTGTCGTGGACATGGAAACCTTTCCCAACCATCATATTAGTTGTTTATATCAAAGACTTAATCACCAGTTGACTATCTGACAAGCTAAAATTAAGTACAATATGTTATAATAAACGAAACATGCTGATACATTTTATTTTTGATAATAGTCATACTTTTTGTTACTAAATGCTAATTACAATTTCAAAATGTGTTGGACCTAGTGTGGTGCTCCCAAGGCTCAGGATAACATGGGAAAGCCAAGATTCACACTTCATGAGGTATCATGAAGGGCTCTAGAGCTGGTTTCTAGGTTATCTCAAGGCCCATGTTGGGTTATGAGCTTGAAGGGACTAATTTGTATTGGATTGGGTGTGAGTCAAAGGTTTTGAAATTGAATCAAGTCATTGGTGTACACAAGCTTGGGGTTAACTTAATCTCATCGGGTTAGCCATGAAAGTTTTTCTAAGTAAGGGTCAAGCCAACTTGGCCATTATTTAAATCCTAGATCCTAAGGTTTGTATAAAAAATACAAATATTCTTTTTCCTAAAAAATAGAGTTTCTCTCTCTTTCCTCACCAAGCCGCTGCCCTCTCTCTCACTAGAGGATGTGAGAAACCTTAGGACGTCGCCGCCTCTCTCTTTAATGCATGAATTTCTCTCTCCTCATATTTCTCTCTCTAAGTCATTTTCTCTATCTAGGACTTTTTCTCTATCTAAAATGCGAAGGCAGCTTCCTCTCTCTTGCTTGCACGCCAAACTTTTCCTTTTTCCTAGCATCTTTTCTGTCTCTAAAACTAGGTCTTATAAAAATTTATCATTCCTTATGATTTTCTCTCTCTATGCATCATTCCTTCTCTGCTAGTGTGCGGCATCCTTCTCTCTCTAAGAAGGGAGAGGTGTGATCCTTAGGGATGCCTCTTTCTCTCTCCTAGGCAGCCTTCTCTCTAACTTATGCTCTAAGTTTCTCTCTCTTAGGCATCCTCTCTCTTGGGGAGCCTTTCCCTCTTTTGTGTGGGACCAGGTGGCTGCCCTTTCTCTTTCTTGGGCACTGATTTTTGGTTCAGATCCAAAAAATTTCTGTAGTAGTTAGTCCAAGCATCAACTAGTTTTTCTCAACAATTGGTATCAGAGCCAGGTTTGCAGGAGGAAGGAGAGCAAATCTGATATTGAAGATCTCCAAAGAGCTA
Source organism: Calamus simplicifolius (assembly GCA_900491605.1). NCBI lineage: Eukaryota > Viridiplantae > Streptophyta > Magnoliopsida > Arecales > Arecaceae > Calamus > Calamus simplicifolius. The sequence continues at coordinate 61,679 of UESW01001766.1, read as the reverse complement.
AAAACATTTAGCGAGTCTCCATTAATGTATTTCTTGGTCTTCCTAGAATGCTTGTTGTATTTTTGGTATTAGATCTAGCCATTGGTAGCAGCATCAAGGTGAATTTTGAGAAAATTGATGAAAAGGAAAGCTTTTATATGTGAAAAGTTTGGGTGGAGGATCTTCTAGTGCAGCATGAGTTAATTTGGCATTGGAAGAACGTCCAAATCGGATGTCAGATCAACAGTGGATGCGTTAGAGAAATGAGCATGTTTAGCAATTAGAGGGCGTTTGGCTGATTCAGTCCTCTATTTAGTACTGAAGGAGAAGGCCCCCAAGAACTCTGGTTGAAGTTGCACTCTCTATATATGGAAAAGAATATGTGCAACAAGCTAATGTTGAAAAAGTACCTCTACAGCCTTGGATGGTAGAAGGTGAAGGTGTGGTGGCCCACATCTATGTGTTTGACTAGATCAGCAATGAACAGCAAAATGTTGGAGTGAAGACGGAGGAGGAAGATAAGTCTTTGTTGCTATTATGTTCGCTACCTTCTTCTTATAATTCATTGGTCACGACGCTGCTCTACCGAAAAGGGGCTTTATATTATGAGGATATAGTCTCAGTGCTATGCAGAATAAGCAGAGGGTGAGGATGATCAAGGAAGGTGTTCCATAGGAAGGTTTGTCTATGGGGTAAGGTCTGGAAGATATAGGGACAGAAGCAAGCAAAGGGAATGGTTAAAGTCTATGAAGTTTCAAATATGGTGATGTAGTTGATAAGTCTATTTATTATCCCAATTTAACCATTAAAATAAATATTAATTACTTTAAATTTATTAAGAATTGATACTTTTTATAGATGTTTATAGAAAAGGAGCCTATAAATGGAAAGAGCTCGATTTTTGGAGTCCAACGATGCAGATGGCACTCAAATTAGGACTCGGTTTGCCCAAAAAGGAAGAAAGAGATGATTTCGCATGATTTCTGGTACAAACTAAGACGGGTGATGTTGAACGAATGGCTAAGAAATTTTCTCACAATATCTGAACGATCTTGAGCACCCAATTGACTCCAACTTTGACTAGAAGGAAGCCTTAGACAAGCTTTATAAAAGGAGAACCTCAGACAGTAGTTGGGAGGAGGAGTTTCTATAAAGCTCTTTTTATTCTTCTTTTATTTAGATTATTATATTTAGGCATGGAAAAGGAAATTATGGAGGGAATGCTGGTGACAGCAATGCGTGGCTAGATTCCTTTAACTTAGGATGATGATGAAGCCTGTAATCAGGTTTTATCATTTGTTTTGTTCTTAATTTCTATGCAATAAAAATTATGCTCTTCTTTATTATATCTTTTGAGTTATTTTTTGATCGAGGTTTTGATCTGGCATACACAGCCTGTACCCTCTATCGACGTACCATGATCTTAGGATACATGTGCCTAAGAGAAACAGATCATAGTATGATAGATTAGACCCTTAACCTTGCAATTATTAGATAATTTATACTCTAAGCAAATGTGTCGTGATCTTCTGATACGGTCCGTTCCTGACAAGAGATAAATTATTCTAATTTTAAATTTGCAAAAAGTATTACTATTGCAACATTAAAAAAAGAAGATAAAACTTGTTTGCATGGTGGATTCAGATTTCTGGGTTGCTTCTCCTCCTATTTAAATTTCGTTAATTAGTTAGTTATTATCTTTTAATAACCGCTATTCTTGATATAATCCTCTACAAATAAATTTTTTTTTTTCTTCATGAAATAATTACCCTTGATCTCCGATGATACGATTCCGATTCACCATTAGCTATAGTAGTGAGTAGGTTTTATTTTTGACCGCCAATGACGGCGATTAGATTTTGGTGCTGTTGCTGGGGACTTAAGTGCAATTATTTTAAAACAAATTAAAATTTAAAAAATAAAAAATATATTATAAATTTTTTTAAAAAAATTATCATAATTTTCTCTTAATTTTATTATTATTTTTAATTTTGAATAGTTATTGCTCTCTTTAATTTATTATTATTATTTTTTGTTACCTTAATTGTTAGATTTTCATATTTTTTTTTAACATAAAAAAATTTCTTTCCTTCTAATCACAAATCCACTTTTAACCCAACCAACTTTTCCTTTTAATTAACTTAACTTAAAGAACCTAAAAGAAAACCCTAAGATACTTTCATAAAACATAATTAATTTAAAGAAACAAATAATAAACTTTAAAAACTTTCTAACTCGTTTAGACACCTTGTTTGAATTGCATTGCATTTTCATAAAATATTTTAAGGGCGCAACCTCTAATAACATAAGGTGGGGATTTCATTATCCTTCCTTAGCCCATAAACCACTATGCATAAACCCAAGCCTTTAACTCTAAAATTAACTAGACATTAGCCCCTAAGGAACTTGAGCTCAATAGGACAAGGCACCCGAAAGAGTTGGACCGGGTCGGAATTGACTACTTAACTGGTGTCTAGAAAAGAAAAGGAAAGTGGTTACTTAATTGATTATGTTTGCTTACCTAGTAAGCAACGGGAGGCTCCCACTGATCTTATTCTTAACTGGCTAGTTGATCAGCTAATTTTTAACTTGGAGGTCTCTAAGGCGTCTTGGAAGTTAGGAGCTATCCAGATCTAGGTTAAACCTAGAATAGAGAATCTAATCTTTGTTAACTTGATTGCTAATAATTATTAAACCCTAATTAAATTAATTTTTATTGCTCTTAGTTCTAGGAATCTCTTAGGATACTTCTTTTAGAATCTTCTCATTTTTCTTCTATTACTTTAATTTAATAAAATAAATAAATTACTGTTTGCTTTAGAGTGTATTGGTAGGGTGTATATTTGGTTGTCGATCATTACAACCCAACATCATACCCCTAGTTCTTAAAATACAAAGAACTTGTAGAGCGAACAGAGCATGCATTAAGAAACTTAATCAAGAAAACAATCCATCACGCCAATTGAAGGAGTACTTCGCCCCTTCACAATATATATATTTACCATGCATACAAGTACCCCCAATAGAAGCTGTCCAATATGAAATTAAGTCTAGTGCAATCCAAATGTTACCATCTTTCCATGGACTTACAAATGAGGATCCCTACAAACACTTAGATGAATTTTAAAAATTTGCTTAACTTTCAAGATTCAAAATTTCTCCAATGATGCACTTAGGCTTAAGTTATTCTCTTTTTTCCTAAAAGATAAAGCCAAGTATTGGTTAAATTCACTAGACACTATTATAATTTCAACTTGGGACCATCTTCAGAAAGAGTTTCTTAAGAAATACTTTCCTATAGAAAAAACGAATCAAATTAGAAAAGCCATAACAAGTTTTTTCCAAACAGATGGAGAGATGTTTCACAAGACATAGGAGAGATTAAAAGAATTGATTAGAAAATATCCACATCATGCATACCCAAATGGCAACTAGTTCAGTGCTTTTATGATGATTTGTCAGAAAAGCACCGGCAAATGGTTGATGCTTCATGTGGTGAAACATTTATGTTGAAAAATGAACATGAAGCTTGGCAACTTTTTAAAACTCTAAGTAAAAATTCCTTGTACCATATGTCTGCTGCCCATAGAGATCCTCCCACAGAACCTAAGAGAGGTGAAATATACAACATAGGTCAGTCTATAGACATCTATATCAAAATTAATGAACTATCCCAAAAACTTGATCGAATTTCACAAGTTGGAAACCTCTTCTCCATCTACTCAATTACATGAGGTTTATGAGGATCCCTACAAACACTTAGATGAATTCTTGGAAATTTGCTCAACTGTCAAGATTCAAAATTTCTCTGATGATGCACTTAGGCTTAAGTTATTCCCTTTTTCCCTAAAAGATAAAGCCAAGTATTGGTTAAATTCACTGGATACTGTTATAATTTCAACTTGGGATCATCTTCAGAGAGAGTTTCTTAAGAAATTTTTCCTTAGGAAAAACGAATCAAATTAGAAAAGCCATAACAAGTTTTTTCTAGACAGATGGAGAGATGTTTCATGAGACATGGGAGAGATTTAAATAACTGATTAGAAAATGTCTACATCATGCCATACCCAAATGGCAACTGGTTCAATGCTTTTATGATGGTTTATCAGAAAAGCATCAGCAAATGGTGATGCTTCATGTGGTGGGACATTTATGTTAAAAAATGAACATGAAGCTTGGCAACTCTTTGAGACATTGAGTGAGAATTCATTACATCACATGTCAGTTGCTCGTCGAGACCCTCCCATAGGACCTAAAAGAGGTGAATATATGAAATAGGTCATTCTACAGATATCTATACTAAGGTAGATGAATTATCCCATAAACTTGACCGGATTCTACAAGTTGGAAACATCTCTTCCCCATCTACTCAATTACATGAGGTCTGCATAATTTGTTCGAGTCCAACCCATTCTATAGGTGAATGTCCAGCTGCATACCAATTTCCTGAACTTGTTCAAGAGCAAGCCCACCAAGCCCAAACCCGATTAGCTCCTAGAACAGGAAATGATCCATTTTCAAATACTTACAATCCTGGCTGGCGAAATCACCCAAATTTTTCTTGGAAACCTCAACCTGTAACCAATTCATCATCGATCAGACCTAATTATCAAGAAACCAATTTTAGAAGCATGCCATATTCACAATATCCAAACATCCCACAACCTCCACCGAATAATCAGCCTACTTTTGAAGACAAAGTGTTACAAGCATTGAAAGGGCTAGAAATGAATACCCAAATCCTTCACTCCCACACACAATCTATTGCAAAACTAGAAACTCAGATAGGTCAATTAGCCACAGCATTCAGTAGAAGGGAGGAGGGTAAGTTACCTAGTCAGCCTATCGATAACCCAAAAGGACAATTCATGGCTGAAGGTTCCAATAGTCCTGACAAATTCCCAGAACATGCTAAATCAGTCATGACTCTCAGAAGTGGAAAAACATTGAACCCACCTGAACCAACCCAGAAATTAGAAGTGGCTAAACCAGAAAAGAGAAGAAATGAAAAGAAAAGGAATTCAATGATCAAGCAATCACACCTAAAGCCCCATTCCCTAGTGCTTTAGAATCTCCTTTGCCTTCAGATAAGAAGAATATAAAAATGAATGAGATGCTTGAGTTATTTAAGCAAGTCCAAATAAACTTACCTCTTCTCGATGCTATCAAGCAAGTTCCGGCTTATGCCAAATTTTTGAAGGATCTATGCACACAAAAACGGAAAGCCAAGTCACAAATACCAAAAAAGATCCATTTGACTGAGCAAGTCAGCTCAGTTGTTCAGCAAATAACCCCACCCAAACTAAAAGACCCTACCCAATTATATCATGTGTCATAGGAAACTTCACAATCAAGAAAGCATTATTAGATTTGGGTGCGAGTGTAAACCTTCTCCCAAGTTCAGTGTATGAGTTATTTGGATTTGGAGAGTTGAAACCCACGACATAACACTACAATTGGCAGATAGATCAGTCAAAGAACCTCGTGGAATATTGGAAGATGTATTAGTAAAGGTGGATGAATTTATTTTTCCTGTCGACTTCCTTGTGTTAGATATGGAATCTAGCGGTAATCCTAACCAAATTCCCATCATCCTTGGAGACCTTTTCTAGCTACTGCTAATGCATGTATAAATTGTAGAACAGGTGTGATGGATGTATCTTTTGGAAACAAGAAGATGAGATTAAATATTTTTAATGCTTCCCAAGGACCACCTGTGTATGATTTAAATGAAGTAAACATGATAGAGGAAGTAGTAGAAAAAAATTCCAAAGTTTGATTGATTCGGATCCTTTACAAACATGTCTTACACATTTTGGAATAGATGACTTTGATATTGATGAGTATACCAAAGAGATAAACATGTTATTAGAACCACCTAAGTTCGACACCATCCCTCCTTGGACTATAAAATATGAACCACTTCCAACTAAACCAAGTCCTTTAATACCATCCTTGGAAGAACCACCCCAACTAGAATTGAAACCTCTTCCAGATGACTTAAAATATTCATTCCTTGGACCCAATGATACCCTTCCAGTAATCATTGCATCTACCCTAACCTCTGAGCAAGAAGATAAATTGGTAGATGTACTTAAAGAACATAAAGAGGCAATTGGATGGACAATAGCTGATCTTAAGGGAATTGACCCTTCCGTTTGCATGCACCACATTCATAGTGAAATTGAAGCCAAACCACATAGAGACATGCAACGAAGGCTAAATCCAAACATGAGGGATGTTGTTAAGAAAGAAGTAGTAAAATGGCTTGATGCTGGTATCATTTATCCAATTTCAGATAGCCAATGGGTCAGTCCAATCCAAGTAGTACCTAAAAAATGGGTATTACCGTGATTAAAAATGAAAAGGGCGAATCAATTCCTACTCGCACATCAACTAGTTGGAGAGTGTGTATAGATTATCGAAAGTTGAATGCCGTGACTAGGAAAGACCACTTTCCTTTGCCTTTTATCGATCAAATTCTAGAACGGCTAGCGGGACAAAGTTTCTTTTGTTTCTTAGATGGATATTCAGGATACAATCAAGTCCCAGTATTTCCTGCAGATCAAGAAAAGACCACCTTCACTTGTCCCTTTGGAACATTTGCCTTTAGACGCATGCCATTTGGTCTTTGTAATGCACCAGCCACTTTTCAACGATGTATGTTGGCCATATTTTCTGATATGATTGGTCAATTTTTGGAAGTATTTATGGATGATTTTTTAGTTTTTGGTGCATCATTTGATAGCTGCCTCGAGAACTTGACTAAGGTACTGAAACGATGTATGGAAATGAATTTAGTCCTAAGTTGGGAGAAGAGCCATTTTATGGTTCGTGAGGGAATTGTGCTTGGACACATTGTTTCAGAGCGAGGTATTGAGGTTGATAAAGCCAAGGTTGAATTGATCTCAAATCTACCACCCCCAACCTCAGTTAAACAAGTACGATCTTTCCTTGGTCATGCTGGTTTTTATAGACGCTTCATCAAAGATTTCAGTAAAATTTCTCGACCATTGTGTAATTTGTTGACCAAGGATAGTTCTTTTAATTTTGATAAAGATTGTCTAACAGCCTATAACATCCTTCGAACTGCTTTGACCACTGCACCATTATCAAGCCCCCAGATTATCGAAATCATGTGTGATGCTTCTGATTATGCTGTAGGGCAGTTCTAGGACAGAAACTCAATCGAGAACCCCATGTAATTTATTATGCTAGCAAAACTCTTTCAGATGCACAAATGAACTATACTACCACTGAAAAAGAATTACTAGCAGTTGTGTTTGCCCTAGAAAAGTTTAGATCATATCTGTTAGGGTCTAAGGTTTTAGTTTATTCAGATCATGCAGCGTTGAGGCATCTTATATCAAAAAAGGATACAAAACCCAGACTGATTAGATGGATCCTTCTACTACAAGAATTTGATCTAGAAATCTTAGATAAGAAAGGTTCTGAAAATATGGTAGCAGATCATATCTCTAGGATCTCAGTGGAATACAATAAAGAAATAATTCATAGGTTTCCTGATGAGCAATTGTTCTCAATTTCCATAGCAGTCTTCCCTGGTTTGCCCACATTGTGAATTATTTGGCAACAGGAAAAGTACCTTCCCACTGGACAAAACAAGAAAAATAGATTTTTCTCACAAATCAAATATTACTTTTGGGAAGACCCTGAATTATTTAAGTACTGTTCAGATCAGGTGATTAGGCGATGTGTTCCGAGAGTGAATTCAAAAGTATACTTAACTTCTGTCATTCTCTTGCCTGTGGAGGACATTTTAGTGGAAAGAAAACTGCAGCAAAGGTACTGCAAAGTGGGTTTTATTGGCCAACTCTTTTTAAAGATGCACATGAATTTGGCCGTAATTGTCTCCAATGTCAACAAACAGGAAATATATCTCGAAAAGACATGATGCCCCTAAACCCTATCTTGGTTGTAGAAATTTTTGATGTATGGGGTATTGATTTTATGGGCCCATTTCCTTCCTCTTTTGGATTTGAATACATTCTAGTGGCAGTTGATTATGTGTCAAAATGGATTGAAGCCATGGCAACTCGAACCAATGACCATAAAGTTGTAATCAAGTTTATTCAGCATAATATCCTTAGTCGTTTTGGATGCCCAAGGGCTATAATTAGTGATGGGGGTACACATTTCACGAATAGACACTTTGAAGGATTAATGAACAAATATGGAATTACTCATAAGGTAGCTACACCTTATCATCCCCAAACTAGTGGCCAAGTTGAAATATCAAATAGAGAAATTAAAAATATCCTTGAGAAAATGGTGAGACCGATAGGAAAGATTGGTCAGAACGTTTGGATGATGCATTATGGGCTTATCGTACTGCATTTAAAACTCCCATAGGAATGTCTCCTTACAGGCTCGTATTTGGAAAAGCCTGCCATTTACCTGTAGAATTAGAACACCGTGCATTTTGGGCCATCAAGCAATTTAATTATGATATGAAAAATGCAGGTGTCAATAGAAAACTCCAATTGAATGAGTTAGAAGAGCTACGAAATGATGCATATGAAGCTCAAAAATTTATAAAGAACGAACCAAAGCATATCATGACAAATTTATTAGTAGAAAAATTTTTGAACCAAATCAAAAAGTATGGCTTTACAATTCAAGATTACACTTTTCCTGGAAAACTTCGTTCACGATGGAATGGACCTTTTATAGTAACTCAAGTATTTCCCCATGGAGCTGTAGAGCTTAAAGACCCCAAGCAGGAAATACATTCAAAGTAAATGGCCAATTTGAAACCATATATAGAAGAAATTAATGATGGAGAAGTTGTTGAATCAATTGATCTTGTGAACCCAACACTATCATAATAAGTAGCACAGTCTGGCTGAAGACTTTAAACTTAGCGCTCTTGGGAGGCAACCCAGTTTATTAGTTATTTTTAACTTTCTATTCTTTTAGTATGTTCTTTTAGTATGACCAGAGAAGAGCAACAGAAGCAGATTGAAAGAAGATGGCAACAATGAAACCTCAACCTTCAAATACTCTACCAGGTAGTATCTTTCCTTGAAATTAATTTTTCTTCCATTAGGGACAATGGAAATTAAGTTGGGGGGGAGGAAAAAGAATAAGTAAATCCTCGAGTAAAACTATAATCAGATGTGTGTACCAAATTCTGTCTCGATTTGAAGTTAATCAAGCAGTCTATTAATGAATTAATGGTTAGATTATTTTAAGATACTAAGGAATAAATTATTAAGAAAACCTAATAAAAGGTAGGGTTTAGCCAGAAAAATTTTTAGAATAATTTCAGACCCTCCTGACCACGATCTTAATAGTACAATCTACTTAATAAGGGTATGGGTGAAAATCATTCAAAAAAAAAATCTCTCTTAAAGTTAATAAATTAGGTTCTTAACATCTTTCACTGAGTAACCGGGCCCCGTCACCTAAGAAAGTGATGTTGTTGCGTAAAAAGGTGAGAATGTAAAAGAACCTAAGAAGAGTCAGTCCTACCTAAAGCCTTTTTGACTCGAGTCAGTAAGTTCGAGGGTGTTTTACACCTAATGCCCTAAAACCAATTGGTTTGGGAGCCATTGGCCTAAAGCTCGCTACAAGGGTTAATTAGAAAGCAAGGGGTTAGGACATTGCACTGACTTTACATATAAATAAATAAATAAGGGAACCAAAGTACAAAAGACATTACACCCAACCCAAATTAAGTTAGAAGACTTAATTAGAGAAGTGGAAAGTTGGTGAATGAAGACTTCTATAAATTCTTATGGACTACACTTTATCACTAATTGGGTAAACTTAATAATCCAATGAAGTACCTCCCTTATGATGTAACCAGAAATTTTTAAGAAGAACTGTAAGATAACTATCAATTCTTGGACTAGCTTGGTACATATTTCTAAATTTCTTATTTACTCGAGGACGAGTAAGATTCAAGTTGGGGGAGTGATAAACGCATAAATAATATAATAAACCTATTAATTAAGAGGTCAAATTAGCTTTACTATTTAATATTTGATTATTTTATATAATATTTATGTAAAGCACATCAATTTAAAGAGCTCGATTTTAGGAATTTAACAACACAAACGGCACTCAAATCGGACTTAAGATGAGCTCGAAATTGATTTTACATTGATTTATCTGTTTCAACACATATCTCAAAGCAAAACGGCAACCATTGCCGTTTCATCGTCTTCTCAGACTGCCAGCCGATTCTTTCTCTCTTCCAATCCAATCATTCCCTTCACCAATCCAGAAATAAATTGGATTGGAAATCTTCAAATTGGAAATATGAACTTCATATGGAAGGAATTAGAATCTCGTCTGCAATTTCTCATGAAATCATCGCGCCTCGTCTCTGATATGGTAACAGAATCGTTGCTCAGCATCTGGGCCACATCCAGACCTCTACAAATAGTAGAGACAAAGGAGGAGAAGGGCAATCGTGGAGAGTTCGGGGTGGTGTTCGTCCATGGATTGGAGGATCTATCTGTTCGTGCTGTGGCACGGGGTCCGTCCAACGATCTGCTCTGTTCCAGGATGTGAAGAAGTTCTATTCCAGCCGTGAGGAGGTGCTCTGTTCCAGGCAATTAGGAGGATCAGAAAGTGCAATTGAAGAAGTTCTGCTCATGCCTCTGTTTGTGCTGTGGAGAAGGCTCCGTTCATCCTCTGTTTCGTCTGTGGATTGAAGGAGTTTCGTTCGTGGTTCGTGGAGATCAGGTGTTCCCAGGTTCTAGGCCATCGGTGGTTCATAGCTCTGTTTCCAGAAGAGACGTCTGTGGCTTGAAGGTGCATGCAGAAGAAGAACAGAGGATTCAGCCCGGTTCAACTTGATTCAACCCGGTTCAGCCCGTTTTTGGTTTGATTTAGGAAGAATTTATTCTCCTGTTGCCTTCTCAATGTCATAACTTTTTAATTTATATGAAATAAAGTTTCTATTCATGTTTAATTGTTATTAAATTCTATTTAAGTGAAAATAATTTTGACTGATCTATTCTTAAAAGGGATGGGCCGTGGTCTACGGGTACGGGCTGTGCTCTTATAAGATAGACCATATCTTGATTATTTTGCACTATTAACTATCTATTTAGTTAAATTTATAAATTTATTTCAAGATAATCGCTAAAGTCCCTGTGGAATCGATCCCTTACTCTCGCTATTCTATTAGTGAAATTAAGGTGTTTAAATTGTTGCGCTACGACATGCATCATTTGGATTACACTTGACTTAATTTCGTATTGGACAGCCTCTAATGGAGGCACTTGAATACAGGGAGAGTAGGTATACCTTGAAGGAGTAAAATACTCTTTTAACTATCGTGGTTGATTATTTTCGTTATTTGGATCCATAATTCTGAGTTTGTTTGCTCTGATAGTTCTTTCTATCTCAGGATCTAGGGCTATAAGGTTGGGTTGCAACGATCGGCGACCAAGCATACACCCTACCAATGACTGTAAACCAAACAATAATTCAATTTTATTATTATTATTATTATTATTATTATTATTATTATTATTATTATTATTATTATTATTATTATAGAAGAGAAAGAAGAAGATTCTAAAGAAAATATCCTAAAAGATTCCTAGAACTAAGAGCAATGACTAATTTAATTAGGGTTTAATAATTCTTAGCAATCAAGTTAACAAAAATTAGACTCTCTATTCTTGGTTTACCCTAGATCTAGATAGCTCCTAACTTCCAAGACCACCTTGGAGCCCTCCAAGTCAAAAATTAGCTGATTAACTAGTCAGTTGAAGATAAGGTCAGTGGGGGTCCCCCCGTTGCTTACTAGGTAAGCAAACAGAACCAATTAAGTAACCACTTCCTTTCCTTTTCTAGACACCAGTTAAGCAGTCAATCTCGACCCAGTCCAACTCTTTTGGGTGACTTGTCCTATTGAGCTCGAGTTCCTTAGGGACTGACGTCTAATTAATTTTAGAGTTAAAGGTTTGGGTTAATGCAAAATGAAGGATGTGGTTTGTGGGCCAAGAAAGGGTGATGAAATCCCCACCTTATCTTGATTAGGGGTTTGTGCCCTTAAAGTTAATTATGAAAATGCTATGCAACAATCAGATGTCCAGCTCTTGAAATTATCAAACAGAATTAATCTAATTACTTTTTTTTAAAAAAATTTTATGATTAGGTTTCTAATTTCCTAATAAATTATGAGATGTCAAAGGAAGAATTTTGAGTTTTGCAGAAAATAAATCCACCTAAGTCAATCTAAGCATAGAAATAAAATAATTATCTTGTTATATATATATATATATATATATATGTTTCCTTAAATTAATTATGTTTTATGGAAGGTGTCTTAGGGTTTTCTTTCAGGTTATGTAAGGTAAGTTAATTAAAAGGAAAATTTGATTAGGTTAAAAGTGGATTTGTGACAAGAAGGAAAGTAATAAATTTTTTTTTATTTATGTTAAAAAGAAAATATGAAATTCTAACAATTAAGGTAACAAAAATAAAAAATAAAGAGACAATAACTATTCAAAAATAATAATAAAATTAAGAGAAAATTAATCTAATTTTTTATTTATTTATTTTAATTTTAATTTTTTTTTAATTTTTTAAATTTTTTTTTTAAAATAACACACTTAAGTCCTCGACAACGGCGCCAAAAATCTGATGTGTGTTGTAGCGCAATGATTTAAACACCTTAATTTCACTAATAAAATAGCGAGAGTAAGGGATCGATTCCATAGGGACTTTAGCGATTATCTTGAAATAAATTTGTAAATTTAACTAAATAGATAGTTAATAGTGCAAAATAATCAAGATATGGTCTATCTTATAAGAGCACGGCCCGTACCCATAGATCATGGTCCGTCCCTTTTAAGAATAGATCAGTCAAAATTATTTTTACTTAAATAGAATTTAATAACAATTAAACATGAATAGAAACTTTATTTCATATAAATTAAAAAGTTATGACATTGAGAAGGCAACAGGAGAATATATTCTTCCTAAATCAAACCAAAAACGGGCTGAACTGGGTTGAATCGGGTTGAATCAAGTTGAACCGGGCTGAATCCTCTGTTCTTCTTCTGCATGCACCTTCAAGCTTAGGATGTCTTTTCTGGGAATAGAGCTACGAACCACCGATGGCCTAGAACCTGGGAACACCTGATCTCCACGAACCATGAACGGAACTCCTTCAACCCACAGATGGAACAGAGGACGAATAGAGCCTTCTCCACATCACGAACAGAGGCACGAGGAGAACTTCTTCAATTGCACCCTCTGATCCTCCCAATCGCCTGGAATAGAGCACCTCCTCATGGCTGGAATAGAACTTCTTCACGGCCTGGAACAGAGCAGATCGTTGGACGGACCCCGTGCCACGGCACGAACAGATAGATCCTCCAATCCACGGATGAACACCGCCCTGAACTCTCCCCGATTGCCCTTCTCCTCCTTTGTCTCTGCTATTTGTAGAGGTCCGGACGTGGCCCATAAGCGGAGCAATGATTCTGTTACCATATTAGAGACGACACGGGCGCGATGATTTCGTGAGAAATTGCAGATGGGATTCTAATTCCTTCCATATGAAGTTCTTATTTCCAATTTGAATATTTACAATCCAATTTATTTCTGGATTGGTGGAGGGAATGATTGGATTGGAAGAGAGAAAGAATCGACTGGTAGTCCGCGTGAGAAGACAATGAAAACGGCAATGGTTGCCGTTTTTGCTTTGAGATGTGTGCTGAAACAGATAAATCAATGTAAAATCAATTTTGAGCTCATCTTAGTAGTTAACTCTCCAGCTAACTAACCAACAGTCAGCTAGCTCTTTAGTTAACTGAATTTTGAATCCTCACGACTGAGACGTTCCCTGTGAAAATCAGTTAGCTGAGTAGTTAGCTCCAGGATGAAATAGTTAGCTAAGCAGTTAACTAAAAGAATCGTGAGCTAGCTAGAAGGAGTTTCAGTTAGCTAACAAGACATCCAGCCAGCTAGCTAAAATTGGAGGGTGTTCGGCCAATGCACTGTGACGAGCAAATCAGTTAGCTGAAGGAATTCCAGCTAGCTAACAAGCTAGCTCACCAGTTGACTAAAAGAAAAAAATGTTCGGCCAGGCACCTGAGACAAGTTTCTTAGTTAGCTGAAAGGGCTCAAGCTAGCTAATAAACTAACTCACCAGCTAGCTTAAAAAGGAGGATGTTCGGCCATCTAACTGAGACGAGCATTTAGTTAGCTGAAGAAACTTCAGCTAGCTAATAAGCTAGCTAAACAGCTAGCTAAAATACAAGATCGTTCGGCCCAATCACCGTGACGAGAATTTTAGTTAGCTGAGGGGCATGCCAGCTAGCTAATTGAAAGAACAAGCTAGCTAACCAGTTAACTTCAAGCAAAAATAAAAATATCTAAAGCAAAATAAAATAAAGTACTTTATTACCAGTCAATTTTGTATGAAGATACTTACTTGCAAGGCGACCGAACTTCCCTGTATCAATCTTAGAATTGCTTAATTTTTTTTGTAATCATCAAAATCAATTGGGGTCAACAACAGGGGATGCTAGCTAGCTAAGAGAAGCATCAGCTAACTCACCAGTCAGCTAAAAGGAAGGGGTGTTCAGCCAAGACATGGTAACAGGGATTGATAGTTAATTAAAAGGCAAGCTAGCTAGCTAACAGGGAAGTTAAGTTAGCTAATTAGCTAACTGATACCCAAAGCAATCGGCTAGCACAGAGGCATTCAAATCCATAGTTAACTAAAATGAAATCCAGCTAACTCACAAAGAGGCCAAGCTAGCTAACTAAGAATTCTAGCTAGCTAATGAAGGAGCAAGCTAGCTAGCCAACTAGCTTAAAAAAAGACAAGGCTTGGCCAGGCACTGAGAATCAATGGTAGTTAGCTATTTGATGTGCCAGCTAGCTAACAAGAAGAGCAAGCTAGCTAAATAGCTAACTCCCAAGATAAAGTAGAATGGCCATTGTAAATTTGATAGCAAAGAATTTGATAGCAAACAAGTGGAAAGATAAAATGAATATATACTCACATAAAATTATGCATGAAGATACTTACTTGTAGAGCATCTTAACTTCCCTACAACAGGCTTGATAAATAGAATTAACTATTTCTTAATAGTTTTGTAAACATCAAAATCATTGTAGGGTCAACACAAGAGATCTACAATAGGTTTTATATTCAGCCTGTTTGGAGGTCCAATCTCATGGAGACCATGCTTTTATCCCATTATGGCCTTCTCTACCACTAAGGCTGAATACATTGGCATTATAGAGGCGGCGAAGGAAGCCCTATGGTTGAAGTACTTGATGCTAAAAATGGGTCTTACTCAGGAGGCCGTCATGGTGAACTATGACAGCCAGAGTGTACTGATGCTTACGTAGAACTTCGTCTACCATGCCAGGACAAAGCATATCAAAATCAGGTATCATCGGATCAGAGAGCTGATGGAAGAAGGTGAGGTGGAGCTTGTGAAGGTTCACACCAAGGCTAACCCAGCAGATGCACTGACTAATATTCTACCATGGAACAACTTTCATAAGTGTATTTTGCTGATGCAGTTGATGAACACGACAAAAGTGTTGAGGCCTTGATGAACACGACAAAAGTGCTGAGGCCTTGAAGCACCAAGGTGAAGATTGTTGAATCTAGTGTGGTGCTCCCAAGGCTTAGGATAACATGAGAAGGCCAAGGTTCACACTTCATGAGGTGTCATGGAGGGTTCTAGAGTTGTTTTGGGCTCTAGGTTATCTCAAGGCTTATATTGGACTATGGGCTTTTAGGGGATTAACTTGTATTGGACTGGTATGAGTTTAAGGGCTTTGAGATTGAGTCAAGTCATTGGTGTACATAGGCTTGGGGTTAACCTAATCTCATCGGGTTAGTCGTGGAAGTTTTTCTGAGTCAAGGTTTATGTACGAAATAGGAAGATTCTTTTTTCCTAATAAATAGAGTTTCTCTCTCTTTCCTTACCAAGCCACTGCCTTCTCTCTCATTAGAGGATGTGAGAAACCCTAGAACACCGCCCCCTCTCTTGTCCACACGTGGATTTTTCTCTCCTCATATTTTCTCTCTCGAATGCATTTTCTCTCTTTAAGATGTTTTTTCTTTCTCTAAAATGTGAAGGTGGCTTCCTCTCTCTCTCTTGCTTGCGCCCCAAGCTTTCCCTCTTTCCTAGATCCATTTTTTCTCTCTAAAAATGGGACATATGGAACTTTCTCTCTCCTCATGATTTTCTCTTTCTAAGTATCATTTCTTCTCTCCTAGCATGTGGCATCCTGTGGAGCTTTGAATCAAAGACCAAAGGGTTCAAGACCAAACGCTTTACTTGCTATACCAATCTGATCATTGGCAATAAAGGATAAAAATCCAGGGTACTTCTTTAGCGAGGTTGATCCTATTGCTATTCATTGAGGACTAAACCCCAACAATTAGTATCAGAGCCTGGTTCAGGAACAAGACTAAATTGTTTGAAGATCTTCAAAGGGTTGAAACAATTTCAACAATATCCATCAAGGTACTTCTTAATTTTCTAAAATTTATTTTTGTGCTATTTTTGTTTTGGTTGAGATCTCGCCATGGGTAGTAGCATAAAAATAAATTTTGAAAAGTTTGATGGGAAGGGAAGTTTCTCCATGTGGAAAGTCTGGGTAGAAGACCTTCTTGTGCAGCAGGGTTTAGATCTGGCTTTAGAGGAAAGGCCAGATGGGATGACAGATAAGCAGTGAATGTTGTTGAAGAAAAAGGCATGTTCAATGATCAGAGGATGTCTGGTGGATTTAGTCTTTTATTCAATGCTGGAGGAGAAGACCCCGAAGGGACTCTGGTCGAAGTTGCAAGCCCTTTATATGGGGAAGAATATGTGCAACAAGTTGATATTGAAGAAGCGCCTCTACAGCCTTCGGATGTCAGAAGGTGGAGATGTGCTGGGTCATATCTAGGTGTTCGACCAGGTGAGCAATGAATTGCTGAATGTCAGGGTCAAGACGGAGGAGGAAGATAAGGCGCTTTTGCTATTGTGTTCGCTGCCCACATCACATGACTCATTGGTCACGACGCTGCTCTACGGGAAGGAGACATTGTTTTATGAAGATATTTTCTTGGTGCTTCGGACGAATGAGCAAAGGGAGAGAATGACCAAGGAAGCTATTCCCCATGAAGGTCTATCAGTTGGGGAAAAGTCAAGCAAAGGCAGGGATAGGAGCAGGCCTAGGGGATGGTTACAGTCTAGGAAGGCTAAGTGCTACAAGTGTGGTGAGGTAGGACATTTTAAAAGGGACTGTCCTAAGTTGAAAAAGGGAGAAAAGGGAGGATCTGAATCTATGATTACAGTTACAGGCCAGGAGGTGGAGGATGATCTCTTGGTGGTATCAGATGGTCACAGATATAGCATAGAGATGTGGACCTTGGATTCAGCCTGTTCTCATCATTACACTCCCAACCGGTCATGGTTCAGTACTTACACAGAGGTTGATGAGGGGTGTGTGACTCTTAGAAATGATAACCCTTGCAAGGTGGCAGGGATTGGCACAGTGAGGGTGAGGATGTTTGATGTAATGGTGCACACTCTTACCAGCATGAAGCATGTCTTGAACTCAAGAAAAATATGGTGTCATTGGGGTACCTGGAGCAGACAGATACATCTTCAGCAGTCATGCCGGGAGTGGGGTTCTGAACATCTCCAATGGAGCTATGGTGGTGATAAGAGGGAGAAGGCTGGAGAACAACTTATACAGGTTGGAGGGCTCTGTGGTGATAGGAAAATCTAAGGCAGCAACTGTGGAATAGGATCCTCTGGATATGTATAGGATGTGGCATTACTACCTAGGCCACATGGGAGACAAGAGGATGAAAGAACTGAGCAAGAGAGGACTACTTCTGGACCTGAGTGGTAGAGTCATGGAGATCTGTGAGCCATATCAGATGGGAAAGCAGAGGAGTGTGCAGTTCTTGGTCAGCATAGCTAGGAGTGCAGAACCCCTAGAGTTAGTACACATGGATGTCTGGGGACCAGCCCTGGTTTCTGCAAGGAATGGAACCCGATACTTCTTTATCTTGATAGATGATTTCTTAGGAAAGCAGTGGATCTACTTCATGAAGGAGAAATCAGAGGTCTTCACCAAGTTTAAAATCTAGAAGGCTGAGATGGAGAGGGAGCAGGGTAGGAGTGTGAAGTGTCTGAGATCAAACAGTGGCAGGGAATATACCAGCAGGGAGTTCCAGAGATTTCATGAGGAGTGGGGCATCAAAAGGAACTTCTCGATGATGAAACTTCTCAAAAGGAAGGGGTGGCTGAGAGGATAAATAGAACACTGTTGGAAAAAGCAAGGTGCTTGAGGCTACAGGCAGGGCTTCCAAAGATGTTCTGGGTTGATGTAGTAGGTGCAGCTAGTTACTTGGTCAATCGGTCACCGCACACCAGGTTGGATGGAGGCATCCAGAGGAGATATGGTCTGGAGGGAAGATAAACCTAAACCATCTGAGGGTGTTTGGATGCATGGCATATATGCATGTTGGTAATGGGGAGCGGAGTAAGTTGGATACCAGGTCTAAGAAGATGGTATTCCTGAGCTACCCGCATGGAATCAAGGGGTATCGACTATGGGACCCCTTGGAGAAGAAGGTTTTCATCAGCAGAGATGGCACAGATGCATAGCAGGGACTACATGAGGTGAAACACGATAACACTAGTCAAATAACCTCCTACACAGTCATGCCATTTGCTAATGGACTAGGAGGATTTGAGATTCAGGTGGAGAGGACTGATAGAGGGGTCAGAAGCCAGGAAGTTCAGCAGGATGCAACTGAGCAGAGGACTCAGGAGGATGCAGCTGGGCAGGGGACTGATACTGGGATTGCATTGCATAGGCCCAAGAGGAACATGCGACTACCAGTTCGATACAGCTTCGAGGATTCGGTGTCATATGCCCTAGTGACATCGAATGAAGACCCTTACGCCTATGAGGAGATTGTGGAGAGCCAAAGTAGGTAGAATAGAGATAGGTGGGTTCAGGCTATGCAGGAGATGCAGGCTATGGCAGAGGAGATGCATTCTCTCCACAGGACTGGCACGTGGCAAGTGGTTTAGTTTCCACAAAGAAAGAAACCCATTGATTGCGAATGGGTTTATCAGCGCAAGAAAGAGCCTTCAGAGCAAAGTGGTATCAGGTACAAGGCAGGACTAGCGGCCAAAGGATACTTTCGGAAGGAAGGCTTCAACTATAAGAGCTGATGGAAGAAGGTGGAGTGGAGCTGGTGAAGGTACACACCAAGAAGAATCCAGCAATGCACTGACCAAGGTTCTTTCATGGGATAGCTTTGGTAGGGATTGCAGCTGATGGACACGGCGGGCGTGCTGAGGCCTTGAAAGCACCAAGGTGGAGATTGTTGGGCCTGGTGTGGTGCTATCAAGGCCCAGGGGGGCATAACTTGTATTGGGTTGTGTTTGAGTCCAAGGGTTGAGATTAAATCAAGTCATGGGTGTACACGGGCTTGGGATTAGTTTAATCTTATTGGGTTAGTCCATGGGAGTTTTTGTTGAGTCTGGGCTTGGCCCACTTCGTGGATGTATTTAAACTCTAGTTTCTAGGGTTTGAGGAATAGAGAACAGACCAAGGGATGAGATTAAATCAAGTCACGGGTGTACACGGGCTTGGATTAGTTTAATCTTATTGGGTTAGTCTATTGGAGTTTTTGTTGAGTCTGGGCCTGGCCCACTTCGTGGATGTATTTAAAATCTAGTTTCTAGGGTTTGAGGAATAGAGAACATACTCTTTTCTCCCAAAATTCTTCTCATCTTCTTCTCTCTATCTCCTCCTCTCTCTCCCTTTGTCCATTGTGGTGCCTCAACCGGATCCGGAAAAGGCGTGGCTTCATGCGTTGGAATCCCAAGTACTTGAGGATGTGTGCTTGGAAGTCAACAGAAGAAAGTCAACACAAGGGGAGAGGGGGAGGATTCTAATAGGCCAAAAAAAGGATTTATTTAAATAAATCCAGGAAGTAAGAAGGGTTGTGGTGATTTGAACTCCGATTTAAAGGATTCAAAGAGGGTAACAAATCTGATCGTTGGTAACAGTATAGAAATCCTTAGTTCTTGTTCAACGAAGAATTCCACTACTGTCTCTAAACCCCAACACATCCTTCTCTCTCTAAGAAGGGAGAGGCATGATCCCTAGAGACCCCTCTTTCTCTATTTTAGGCATCCCTCTCTCTAACTTGTACTTTAAGTTTTTCTCTCGTAGGTGTCCTCTCTCTTGGAAAGTCTTTCTCTTTCTTTCTTGAGACTAGGTGGCTGCCCTTTCTCTTTTTTGGACACTGATTTTTGGTTCAGATCCAAATTTTTTTTGCAGTAATTGGTTTAGGTATTAACTGGTTTGTCTCAACAAACTGCAGTTCAGCTGGGGCAAGTCAGCTTCTTTGTTCCTTTGACCATTAGTTTCTCACCTTATCTCAATGATATTGATCTCTTACCCTCCAATAAGGCATGGTAGTTCTAATCACTAAGATATACTTCCAAGGAAAATCTTTCAAATGCTGCTCAGTTCCCACTAGTCTCATTCTCCTTTGTGTTGCGCGTATCATCTGTAGACATGGCCAACTGTTTGGTCATCTCCTCAATTTTTATTTCTGCAACAAATCAAAGCACCAATTAGTCCTAACGGTGATATTGAGAGGCAAATTTAGTCATACCACGTGGTCAAGCTTCTATGACAGAAGTTGAATGGTGCAAGCTTAAGAAGATTCATGCATCTCATCGAATCTGAAGTAATCTTCAATTTAAATATCTTTTAGTAAGTAGAGTTTTACCAAAATATTTCAATTTATTTTATTATGATTTTTTTATAATTGTCAATTAATATTATACCTTGAGATAGTTAATTAAAATTATATTTTTATGCAGAAATTAGTCAATTTGAAATTTTTGAAAGCTTCTATCCTTGATTTTATGGATGCGCGTTAGTTTGAAAATGTGCATCACTTGTTGACAAATAATATCCATCAGCATTAAACTCATGCTGTGGAGAAATAAGATTCTATCCTCCAAGAATCTTATCGGTTTCATAACTAAGCTGGCATTTGTATTATGTTGAATTCTTTGATTTATGATTGATAAATGCCTATGAATGACCCTTCATCGCAGATACCATGTCAAAGTACTTATTTGCACCCTTTTTCCTCTTCATTTCCACCATATATCTCCGATTAGGCATTCATTCATTGAGAGACCCTCATTTTCTTCCTCTTTTATGGATCCGACTTACGTTAGCAGTGGTATGAACGTAGGCATTCAGCTTCTACTTTCATGTTCGACGTGACTTAATTGGAATGGTACTGGATTGAAAGTGGGCACCGGCTGTCCAACGTTGGTTTCTTTTTCATTTGCCGAAGACTTAGATTTTGCATTGGTAGCCCAAAATGTACGTTCTTGGACCCAAAGTCATGACCTGCCATGTGGGTGAACGTTAACTCATTTGAGTCCGGCTCCCATGTCAGAGGCCATTAACAAAGCAAAACTGCTTTAGGATATGGTTGAGTCCCAACAACTGTAAGCCATGAGGCCAGGCCCAGCTGAATGAAAGATCACCATGACAATGAGTTAGCAGGGGGGAGGAGAAAACTTTAATCGCCTCATTGCTCTGAAAAGATTTTTCTGAGAAAAAAATCTCAAGGAAAGATGTCATCGCTTTGACGCTGTCTTCCGCGATCCTATCCTATGTCGGACCGTAGAACTCCAGATTAAACCAATATTTATATAAATGTATGTGGGTTCATATGTGCACAAACATATAAAAAGGTATCTACTTTTAATTCCAAAATTGATAATATGAATAAAAAAATCATATATATTTGTATTCTCTAGCATACATATTATGTGGATACAACAATGAATGAGCTAAATTATACTAGTATGCTAAAATTCTTGACATATACATTATAGAAAAATCTAGAGATAAAAGAGCCAATATATTTTAATATTTAGATGAAAGAAAAATATGACTTTATATTATTTTAATTGTTCCTTTTTGCACCTACTTGATATATAGTTTCTGGAGCAGCAAAGCATGTAATTTTAATGCATATACATTTGTAACAATATAGATCATGATCTATATTATGGGAATGCCCCATTATTAATTTTGAAATTGAGAAGAGTAGAAATATGCTTCTCTTAGTTATCAGAACAATAGTACACCTCTCTCTTTATGCATGAGTGTATCGAGAATTTAAAAAAGAAAAAGTTTGTGTGCCACTTTTTATATCAAGAAAACCCCTTCTATTCTTCTTAGAACATATATTAATTATTACCGTAACTTTCTTATCCATGTTAATAATCACATGCACTCTCTCCTTTCTAATCAAATTAGATTCAACCACGTTAAAACTCCCAAAGAGATTAAACTTCATTTCGATAATGCTAAGCATACTGTGACACTTTTAGCTCTTGGAAACTATGCTATAAAATTATATTTGAATACATTTTTGTTTGATCAATACATTTAATGTCTCTTGAGTGTAAAATGTTATTAGTTTCATAATATTGTTCTATTTAACATAGTAAGTAACTCAAATCTAATTCATATTTAAAATTTATTATATTGTTCAATCGATATAATATCAATTTAGTTGGGGTCATGTCATTTTTAAACTACTTTTACATCAAAAGCTAGTTTATCCGGCCTATTTATGGCCCTCTTACTGCCTAGCTTCTATTTATATTAGCTCTATATATTAGCAAGTTTGTGATAAGGATATGCACGTCACCTTTTGGATTGCTCATATTCACATGTACCATTCATATATAGTATTAGTGGAATGTAATTGTGATTTCATAAAATATTCAATGAGCAGAGACTTTCATGAAAAAAATTGTAGGGACAAATATAATGGTCATTATAAGTCTGTACAATATTTGTACGAAAATTAGTATAATATTTTTTAAAAAAATATTATTTAATATTAATATGGAGAGAGGCACATAATTTTTTCTAAAGAAATAAATATTTATTTTATTTATTCTTTATAGTTCACTTTTTTTTTTTGGGAAAAGAAGGTACATCCACCATAATTATTACGGTGCAAATACTTGAAGGTGCACCACCCAAGATTTGAACCATGAATATTTTGATATCGAATTAAAGAGGTGTGACTGTTTGGATACCCTAATTTACATATTCATTGAAAGAAGATCTCACTCTATTAGCTCGAGCAATGTTTTGAGAAAAATAATTGCAAATGATCTTGACTTAATTCTCTAGATTGCTTTCTATATTATTGTCATCTTGGGGTATAGACATGAGTAAAGCTTATCTATTTATCTCTAAATTTTTGAATTTGCAAGAGGCTAATCTCAACTTATTACACCATACCCATTCTATCTCACCAACATCTCTAAGTGTATTGAGTTAAAGCTCATAGAATCGAGGCTCTATTAATTAGGGTTGAAGCAAGGGACAAATTCAGAATAACCCTAGTTTACTTATCTTGCTAGTGGTACTATCCAAATGATAGCTCAATGGTAAAACCCCTAATTTGAAAATGATTATCGACCTTGAAAGATAACTAGTGAATTTTTTTTAGAACTCCAACTCAAAAAATAATGCACTAAAGCAAAACTTTACAAATTGATAATTCATCTATATTTCGGTTGGACCAAATCCAATCTTTATATTGAAAAATAATAAAATCTAAATTTATCTATATATAAACATGCAAAAGGATTTTTTTTTATTTAATCAAGTTGCACAAGAAAACAAAAAATATACTTCCAAGGAAAATCTTTCAAATGCTGCTCAGTTCCCACTGGTCTCATTCTCCTTTGTGTTGCACGTATCATCTGTAGACATGGCCAACTGTTTGGTCATCTCCTCAATTTTTATTTCTGCAACAAATCAAAGCACCAATTAGTCCTAACGGTGATATTGAGAGGCAAATTTAGTCATACCACGTGGTCAAGCTTCTATGACAGAAGTTGAATGGTGCAAGCTTAAGAAGATTCATGCATCTCATCGAATCTAAAGTAATCTTCAATTTAAATATCTTTTAGTAAGTAGAGTTTTACCAAAATATTTCAATTTATTTTATTTTGATTTTTATAATTGTCAATTAATATTATACCTTGAGATAGTTAATTAAAATTATATTTTTATGCAGAAATTAGTCAATTTGAAATTTTTGAAAGCTTCTATCCTTGATTTTATGGATGCGCGTTAGTTTGAAAATGTGCATCACTTGTTGACAAATAATTCCATCAGCATCAAACTCATGCGGTGGTGAAATAAGATTCTATCCTCCAAGAATCTTATCGGTTTCATAACTAAGCTGGCATTTGCATTCTTTGAATTCTTTGATTTATGATTGATAAATGCCTATGAATGACCCTTCCTCGCAGGTACCATGTCAAAGTACTTATTTGCACCCTTTTTCCTCTTCATTTCCACCATATATCTCCGATTAGGCATTCATTCATTGAGAGACCCTCATTTTCTTCCTCTTTTATGGATCCGACTTACGTTAGCAGTGGTATGAACGTAGGCATTCAGCTTCTACTTTCATGTCGACGTGACTCAATTGGAATGGTACTGGATTGAAAGTGGGCGCCGGCTGTCCAACGTTGGTTTCTTTTTCATTTGCCGAAGACTTAGATTTTGCAATGGTAACCCAAATATACGTTTCTTGGACCCAAAGTCATGACCTCATGTGGGTGAACGTATTTGAGTCCGGTTCCCATGTCAGAGGCATTAACAAAGCAAAACTGCTTTAGGATATGGTTGAGTCCCAACAACTGTAAGCCAATGAGGCCAGGCCCAGCTGAATGAAAGATCACCATGACAATGAGTTAGCAGGGGGGAGGAGAAAACTTTAATCGCATCAATGCGCTGAAAAGATTTTTCTGAGAAAAAAATCTCAAGGAAAGATGCCATCGCTTGGACGCTGTCTTCCTTGTTGGAAACTAAACTTGATTGTTGGAAATTGATGCATAGAAAATTACTGCATAGGAAGTTGATGTTATTTAATTGCTGCATAGGAAGTTGCTATTTTGAATTAAGTATTGTGAAAGACCAAGAGTCATTTTTAATTATAAAAGGCCATGTATCCCTTCACGTTTCAGTATGAAAAAAATAGAAAGAATCCAGAAATTTGCCCAAAAGAAAATATCTTCTCCTCTTCCAATAAATTTGGTATCAGAGCCACAAAAGATCCATGGTGTAACGACCCGGGCCTACGGGCCCGTTTCGTTACAAGAAAGCAAGACGAACAAGGTCCCCACCAACCTGGGCCACCACAGCCCAAAAAGGGATCCAATTGGTGCCTTGTCCTTCTTGCTTAACCGGTTATAAACCACTCAACCAATTCCTAATTTCCCAATGTGGGACTATTGGAAGGGGCATCACAATCTACCCCCCTTACAGAGGTGACGTCCTCGTCGCCATGGGCAATTGATCACAACCACCAGGCGGGCAGGATTCTAGAGGTAGCCCCCACAGGTTCAAGAGGTGGCTCTCATCCCCCATGGATGTAGCACTTTGCCCTGTGTGGCACTTAGCTCCTGCACTTCCGACTGGTGCATGGCTCTGATACCACTAAAGCTGTCACGCCCTAGACCCAAATATTGGGCTAGGGTGACAACCCGCCGCGTGCCGAGCACGCAAGACGTCTTAAAAATCTTGATATACGATTCAAATGAGGCAATAAATGTGAAAACCAACCATAATACAAATGATAGTTATAAGTTTTGGGTTTCAAACCCTACACTCAAGTCATGCTAATAAAGTTGGGCTACAACAAGCCCTACACACAACCATAATAGGATTACACCAATGCAATGGTTCTTATTTTATTTATTAGAAGCTCCATCAACTCCGAATATCCATCATCAACCCTGAGGCTCTGAAAAACATTGTGAAGGTTTAATGAGTTTACACTCAATAATTAAGCCTATTATACAATCATATCATACTTGAATTATATTTAACATGCTATCAACATATGCATTTTGTCAACTTAATATAAATTGAACATTCGATAAGCATCAGGATATGCATTCTAACAAACTCACTGTTTATGTAATTATAGATTTCCTATGTGTCCCACGGCCTGCAATACCTCAATCAGAGCACATCCTCCAGATGTGTGGCCATATAAAATCAACAGAACACATTGTACGATGTGTGGGGCCATACCATAACAGAACACACTCTCGATGTATGTGGCCATGAAAATCAAACAGAACACATTGTAGGACATGTGGGGCCATACCATAACAGAACACACTCTACGGTGTGTGGCCATATCATAACAGAACACATCTACAATGTGTGGGGCCATATCATAACAGAATACATCTCCAAGTGTGTGGCCAAATAAAATCAACAGAACACATTGTACGATGTGTGGAGCCATACCATAACAGAACACACTCTACGATGTATGTGGCCATGAAAATCAAACAGAACACATTGTAGGACGTTTGGGGCCATACCATAACAGAACACTCTACGGTGTGTGTGGCCATATCATAACAGAACACGTCTACAATGTGTGGGGCCATATCATAACAGAATACATCTCCAGTGTGTGTGGCCAAATCATAACAGAACACAGCTACAATGTGTCCATAGTAAAGGAGAACCGCGGTGACCCATATAAATCTATTTAACATTTTATCACAATTACATCATGCATCTGTATCTCACATTACCTCACAGTGGTTTGCATAGTACTAGGAAATGCATATAGTCACCTCAATATAAACAATCATACAGGCAATCACATTTCTGGCATATACACCCATAAATCATTTCTTACAATATTACCAATAACTATAATCATATAATTGTTCATTTGTAATCTACAGTTCCATACTACATAGACAATTCAGATAAATTTCTATTTTCTTCTTATTTATAAAAATGCATGCAAACTGTATATACTCAATTTATCAATTAAAATTATTAAATTTGCATAATAGTCTTACTTACCTCCTACGCAAAATCCAAATGATGCACCAACTAATCAGATGTCTGGATACCTACAGGATCAATGTACATAATTAATTCACTGAAATCTAATTAATAAAATGACCCTTAAGACCCTACCAGACTAGTTCACGGGCCCAACTTTGGCCTCGAATATCTCCCACTATACACACCCAATTGGGAAAGTAAAAATATTCCAAGAAACTAGAATTAACCAATTCTAGCCATATAATTTTCTTGCTAATCTCGGCCCGTTACGGGGCCCAAAAACTAGCCCCAAAACTGCTCGCTGCACGGCCTAGAAGGCCCAGACCAGGCCGGCCCAGCCGGCCCATGGCCAAACCTCTAACCCCCGCTCCCCTGTTTCGCCCGAAATAGGGGACAGCCTCGGCCGGGCCAGGCCGCCGCCGGCCTAATTCCGTCCAACCCGCCACCGGAGGCCGGGCCGGAGCCGGCCGCCGCCGCGGCCGGCCACCTTCCCCCCCCTTTCTCAATTTCTCTCCCTCTCTCTCTATGCTCCCGCATGAAATTCACCGCGCCGGCATCGAATCCGGCTAAATTGGGGCCGGTCCGGCCCGTTGGCCGGACCAAAGCCGGCCGCCGCCGCGGCCGGCCTCCTCTCTCTCTCTCTCCTTAATTTTCTCTCTCTCCCTCTCTTTCTTTCTTTCTGTTCCCGCATTGTGCGCTTGGTGCCGGTGACTCGGCCGGCCACCAAGGCCGGTCGACCTCCACGGACGCACGCCCGGCGCTGGTGGAGGTCACCGGCCAATCCACAGGCCCTCTCTCTCTCTCTGGCTCTATCTCTCTCTCTCTTCCTGGCTCTTTCTCTCTCAGGCTCTCTCTCTCTCTGGCTTTGTGTGGCAGGGGACATACCTGAGAATGACGCACGCCAAGATGAAGGAAGGAGTCTCCTCCTCATTATAAACATCACGCGACGCCTCGGTCCAGGGACTCGAAAACCCATCAGACACGCAAAGACTCGGGAATCCAAGCGTCATACTGGGAACCTAAATGTCATAATAAAGTCTAGGTGGCAGGTTTCCTTAAATAAATGCTGGGGGGTTACATTCTCCCCCCTTATAAAAATTTCAGCCTCGAAATTTGATATACATCCAATAGAATACATAATCCAAATTTTCTATCTCATAATCAGCTAAATTTCATTCAAAAGTCACAGTCATCGATACATCATTGATCTGTAATAAGATACAAATATTTGTGGATGTTTCTTTTTCATTTTCTCCTTAGACTCCCAAATAATCTCCCTCTTAGAATAATTACTCCGCTAAACTTTGACATAAGGAATACTACACCATCTCAGAACTTAATCCTTGCGGTCCACAATGTGCACAAGATGATCTTTATAGGTCAATTCTTTCTTAAGCTAAATTGGTTCAAGTTCTAACACATAACGGGGGTTTGAAATACACCTCCTCAGTCATAAAGATATGAAACACATTGAACACCCAAAGAGTAATGAAGACAGTGCTAAGCTATAAGCCACCTCCTTTATTTTGATCAAAATCTCAAATGCCCAATATATTATGGCTCAAATCACCTCTAACACAAATCTCATCATATCATTGATTAGTAAAACTTCCAAATGATCTTCAACCTGAAATTTCAAATCTTTCTTTTTGACATCAACATAACTTTTCTATTGACTCGGAGCTACATGAAGCTGCTTTAATTAACGATACTTTTCATAGTTGCTACACCAGCTCAGTCCAAAATTGTCTCTCTCACCTCATCTCAATAAAGGGAATCTACACCTTATATCATAGACAATTGAAATGAATACATTTGAATGTTGGCTTGGTAATCATTAAAATAAGCAATTTCACTAAGGGTAAGAAGCTATACCAAGCACTTTCTAAATCCATCACACAGGCTCGCAGTATATCATCAAAATCTAATT
>UESW01001766.1:0-29616 GCA_900491605.1 Calamus simplicifolius | reverse complement strand
GGCAGTTTCAGTGATTTACATTTCTTTAATAATATTAAAGAGAATATGTGCACCATATGTTGATCTGTTCAACTACGTGTGTCAAAAGATGGTCAAAAAGCAAACACAAGAAAAATAAAATTAGCAAATCCGATTATGGAGAAAACAAAAGATGATATTAAATTATTAGTTGGGATTTTTGCATGTAAATAGGACCAAAACAATTGCATATGCCACACAAATACTAAGAAGTTAGAGCACAATATGTTAAATAAACTATCTTACATGTTCTGCCATACATATTTTGTGAAATTTCCATGAGACATGGATTTCATGTTTAACAATCTGTTTAAGTCACAATTAACATCGTATGCCATATCTTCTAAATCTGTTTTCTCTTTGAATAGATGCTTCACATAAGCTCTAGAAGCCTAAACATGTTTTTCTCCCCAAATTTGTTTGCCTTCCGAATAATGCCTTGCTAATTGCAAAGGTGATTGCAGCATTTAGGATAATTTTAAACTTTGGTATTGGGGATAACTTTCCTATCTTGAATATGTTGTTTAAATGTCTCTTAAACTACCAAATCCACTGATTATAGGCTGCATTATGACAGTATGCTCTTATTTAATTTTGAGATGTATCGCTCCACAATTTCAAGGGTGATTATTCCCACATTCATCATCACTCCACCCAGTCGATCATGGGCACCACATTTGTTGGGTGAATCTCTAAAGAGGCTAAGAGATGCTCGTTGCCATCTTGGGATGTCCTTAATCATATATTGAGTATCATATGCCCTATGCCAGTTAGAGGACAACATAGTATGATTTGTCTTCATCTTGTGAAGACATGTGCCCTGGCTTTTCTCTAAAACAAGGAATTTGTAACTATCCATATATTGAGAAAGTGCTGTCTTCTTTTTACTTGAGGTCCTCATGAAGTCCATGACTATGCCTTTTCTGCTTTAAGATCCCTGCAGAATTTCTTGAGATTTTCAAGTTCTATGGTTAGTGCACTATTTTCACTGTTCAGTTCAGCCACCTTCCTTGCCAGCTCCTCACATTCTTGCTGGTAACACATAAGAGAGCAAGACAATTAGGCCCCAGCAACTTCAGCTTATGAATGATAGGAAAACACATGAGAGTTAAAAATGAAAATGGCACTTCAAGAGGGGAAAAGTGGCATCAAAACTTGTCTTCATAACAAGCACTTCATGATACAAGCACCAACATTTTACACTTAACTAAGCAGCTCATATAAATGAAACTGATGAAAAGAATGGGAAAGACAGGATTAATTTTGATGTAATTTTCAGTTTAGTCTCTGTCTTCTCCAATCTTTAGCAATGTTTCACATGTTTTTACATTGACATGAACAATGTGTGTATGTAGGTATAAATGCATGAACGGACAACTTAGTTTTATCAATATAAAATTTAGTTTTAAAAAAATGTAATATTTCTTGTAGATGGATGAGCATGGACGGAAACCTGGTGAGGTGGAGTTTTACCGAATGACTCATATTCACCGTGATGGCACTTTTGTCCGAGATGAGTCAAGGGACTTATATGTAATTATTTATTACAATTTATTTCATGCAACGATTTTAATTTGATTTTATTATTCAATAAGATCTAACTAATTTTTTAAATTAATACAGGAAAGAGCTACAGCTCTTATTGCTGAGCGTGTTGATGACTCTATACAGAGTAGTCGTATTGAGGCCGACGTATTTACGGAGTTGATGGGGCCGGAGCGCTATGGTCGAGTGAGGGGTTATGGAGTTGGAGTCACCCCCACTCAGTTATCTGAGATGAATAGAAATGAACATGTTGCTGCAGATTCTGCAAATGTTCGCAGACTTGAGCATGAGATGGAGGAGATGCGACAGAAGAGTGCCAATGATAGAGCAGAGATGGAGGACATGCGACAGAGGAGTGCCGCCGATGGAGCAGCGATGGATTCTATGAGAGAGCACATTGAGCGGCTTACATCTATCGTACACATGTTTGTTCCACATCAGGTATATATATATTATTATTAAATATATATTCTTATATTATATCAATTATTTATCTAATATATTGCAATTGATAGTTAAGCAAATTAATTTTTTTTAATTATTCTTATAGGCTCCTGGAGCATCAGATCGGAGCGGACAGGGTGACGATCTTCCTCCTACAGATCATTGACCTCACCTACTTTTATTTTAGATCTTCCCTTTTATGTATTTTTAAATTTTGTTAAACTTTAACTTGTAACTCTCTTAGTTGATGCAATGAAATATATGCAATGTGATTTTAAGAATGTATGAAATGTAATTTGGAATTAATGTAAGCAATGTGATTATTAATTGCATTAATTTTGGTTTAATATACAGGTTTAATTTAAATGTTTGTAAATTTAGTTTAACAAATTTACTTCTAAATTTAGTTTAACAAATTTAAAATTTAGTTTAATATACATTAACTTCTCAGTTAAATTTAGGGAACTTTCTGTGATTTATGTTGCTGAAACAAAAAATAATGCAAGAATTGAGATCTTGTGAATTCTAATTCCCCTGCACATTGAAATGTAATAATTATTTGTTTTGGTCGATTGGTTTATACACAGTTTTTGTGGAAAGCTTGAAACTATTCTGTTTTTTGTTAGAAAGGGAAATTTCCTATATTTGTTACGTCCAAACTCCAAAGGTTCTGTTCTGATATTCTTCCTTCCGAGTACTGGTTTCCTACTTCCTGGTCCTCAGGTTTGTTGTTAATTTCATATTGTGATTGAATTCTTTATGATTTCTGACATGGAAATTGACGAACTTGGCTAGTAGGTTTTTTCAAGTTGAATTATGGGATGGGTAGGTGTCGGATGAACATTCAGACTGCACCAAACCTGGTCATGGAATAAGGTAAGGTCACTCAAAAAGCCTCTTAATTACTCGTCGGATGGTAATAATATATAATTATCATAGTAATTAGACTAATTATCCTGCTGCTCATTCCATTACTAACTAGTATTGGAAGCTTGGGCAAATCGAAAACGCATGATGAAGTTCACAGTGTTCACGTGGATGGAGCCCGGATTACCAACACTAAAAATGGCCTAAGGATCAAGACATGGCAGGTAACAATGCTGGTGGTCCTGGCCCTCCTCCTGGACTTTTTTTGCATATATATATATATATATATATAAACAAACATATTACCAATCATTTCTCATTCAGCTTCTTTTTCTTATTCTATATGATCGATCTGCAACTATGTGTCAGGGAGGTAGTGGGTATGCCCGCAAAATAGTTTTCCGGAATATTCTGATGAAGAACGTCTCAAACCCAATAATCATCGACCAGTACTACTGTGATTCATCCGAGCCATGTAAAAACCAGGTATGGTACTTATTAATTTACACTCTTAATTTATCTGGAAAGCTCATCATCATCTTAATTAGTTAGCTCCACAAAGAGAGACAGAGAGAGAGAGAGATTTTTACCTTTCGTTGGTCATGATGCAATTGCAGACTTCAGCTGTGAGGGTGGATGAGATTTCTTTCATTGACGTCAGGGGAACTTCAGCAACAGAGCACGCAATTAAGTTTGCTTGCAGCGACACATTTCCATGTGAGAAAATATTACTGGAGGACATATGGTTGTCCCTGGAGGCTGGTGGTGGGAACGCTACCGCTTATTGTTGGAAGGCGTCAGGTCTCAGCTCTGGTTTGGTGTATCCACCTTCTTGTCTCTCAAGCTCCGACCTCCTCCTAGGACCAGCGCATGAACAACCATGTGATTATCAGACAAAAGCGTCAGGTTGACACTGACTGCTCCAAGAAGCCATGGCAAAGATAAAAAAATCACGGGGTAGCGAAAGCTTTTGACTCGTAATATTTTTCTCTCTCTTTTATGGGTGGTTCTTATCATCTGTCTGGTCCTCTCAAGCATATGACAATTTGCTGTCAGTTCCTAATATTTGTTCTTTTAAGAATACTGATTGATTACCTTTGATACCAAATGGCTGGAGTATGATGCCAAGAAAACATGTGGAAATAGATGATGCTTTTGGGGCGATCAGATTTAAGACCAGGTCACTTTTACTGTCAATTTTTGTTGTACTATTGCCCGGCAAGTGGAAGATTCATACAAGCAACGCTTGTTGTCATATTAATATGCCTTTTAATAGCGTAATTGCATTAATTTTGGTTTAATATACAGGTTTAATGTTTGTAAATTTACTTTTTTTAAAAAAAAATTGACCGTAATATGCCGACGCTTTTAATAGCGTCGGTAGGTTATTTAAAACCCGACGCTTTTGAAAACGTCGAGTTGTTTAAAAAACCGACGCTTTAAAAAGCGTCGGCATATTTATATGCCGACGCTTTAAAAAGCGTCGGCAGGTTTATATGCCGACGCATCAAAAAGCGTCGGCAGATTTATATGCCGACGCTTTATAAAGCGTCGGCATTTTTATTTTTACCGACGCTTCCCCAAAGCGTCGGCAAATTTCGTAACCACCCCCATTCTACCAACGCTTTATAAAGCGTCGAAAAATCGTATCCCGACGCTAAAAAAGCGTCGGGAAATAATTTAAAAGCGTCGTTAAAGTTTAAATTTACTGTAGTGTGAAAAGAGGTCTTTCTTGTCTTTGAAACATTTCTTTTTCTCTCTCTCTTTATAGGATAACGTGAGAAGAAAAAGATTAGATCTCTACGAAGATATCTTCTATTTTGAATATTTCTACAAGGGATTCACTAGCACCCTCTCTCATCTTCATATTTTGAAGGTCTTCCTAAGTGTCATCTTCATACCTTGAACGTCTTCATCCACTCTTCTTCACATGGATCATCATTAGAGGCTCCGCATGAATCACTGTTAGAGGCCGGACACGTGAATGGCTAATGGCAGAGGATTCACTTAATCTTTTTAGACGTGAACCGCTAATGGCAGAGGATTCACTTAATCTTTTTAGTTTGGTGCTAAGTATGGAGCAAAATCTCAAAGATTCATGCATCTCATCGAATCTAAAGTAATCTTCAATTTAAATAGCTTTTATTAAGTAGAGTTTTACCAAAATATTTCAATTTATTTTTTTATTTTTATAATTGTCAATTAATATATACCTTGAGATAGTTAATTAAAATTATATTTTTATGCAGAAAATAGTCAAATTGAAATTTTTGAAAGCTTCTATCCTTGATTTTATGGATGCGCGTTAGTTTGAAAATGTGCATTACTTGGTGACAAATAATATCCATCAGCATTAAATTCATGCGGTGGAGAAATAAGATGACTGTTTTTCTTCGGATTGCGACCTCATGTAGTTCCGTACGGCAGAAGCAAAGGTATCTATCTGCCAAGAATCTTATCGGTTTCATAACTAAGCTGGCATTTGTATTATGTTGAATTCTTTGATTTATGATTGATATATAAATGCCTATGAATGACCCTTCCTCGCAGGTACCATGTCAAAGTACTTATTTGCACCCTTTTTCCTCTTCATTTCCACCATATATCTCCGATTAGGCATTCATTCTTTGAGAGACCCTCATTTTCTTCCTCTTTTATGTATCCGACTTACGTTAGCAGTGGTATGAACGAAGACGTTCAGCTTCTACTTTCATGTTCGACGTGACTTAATTGGAATGGTACTGGATTGAAAGTGGGCACCGGCTGTCCAACGTTGGTTTCTTTTTCATTTTCCGAAGACTTAGATTTTGCAATGGTAGCCCAAAATGTACGTTCTTGGACCCAAAGTCATGACCTCATGTGGGTGAACTCATTTGAGTCCGGCTCCCATGTCAGAGGCCACTAACAAAGCAAAACTGCTTTAGGATATGGTTGAGTCCCAACAACTGTAAGCCATGAGGCCAGGCCCAGCTGAATGAAAGATCAGCATGACAATGAGTTAGCAGGGGGGAGGAGAAAACTTTAATCGCATCAATGCGCTGAAAAGATTTTTCCGAGAAAAAAATCTCAAGGAAAGATGCCATCGCTTGGACGCTGTCTTCCTACCCTATGTCGGACCGTAGAACTCCAGATTAAATCAGAAAAGAGAGAAAGGAAAGGTGATCATCAAAATTATAATTAAATGATCGTTAGCTTGAAGTCAATATATATGGTGGGCCACAATGCTGACAATTTTTTTCATAAACAATTGTAAAAAAGATTTTTGGTATGTATATTGTAACTTTATTTTGTAAGTGGATCAAATAATAAATTTGATTGAGGCAAAATCCATGTTGTATGTTCAAATGAATGGATGGAGTGTGGTTTCGGAATTTGATCGAGTGGTCAATTAGGACATTTTAAATAATACAAAATAAATTTTTTTATGTTAGCTTTATGGGGCTCAGTTGCTTATGATGAATAGGGGACCCGAATCTCACACTATATTATAAACTTTTTAAGATAGAAAAATTGAATCAACTCCAATGGCAGCGCTGGAAGGATTTTGCTGTTGTTTTATCGTGAACAAGGGAACCTTTCCCAACCATCACATTAGTTGTTTATAACAAAGACTTAATCACCAGATGACTATCTAACAAGTTAAAATTCAGTACATGTTATAATAATCGAAACATGCAGTTACCTTTTGTTTTCGATAATAGTCATACTTTTTTGTAAATAAATGTTAATTACAATTTCAAAGCTGCAGTTCAACTGGGGGCAAGTCAGCTTCTTTGTTCCTTTGACCATTAGTTTTTCACCTTATCTCAATGATAATGACCTCTTACCCTCCAAAAAGGCATGGTAGTTCTAATCACTAAGATATACTTCCAGGGAGAATCTTTCAAATGCTGCTCAGTTCCCAATTTTTAATTCTGCAATAAATGAAAGCGCCAATTAGTGAATGAGAGGCAAATTGCCACGTGGTCAAGCTTCTATGGCAGAAGTTGAATGGTGCAAGCTTAGGAAGTTGCATCGAAATTCTCCACCTTCTCTCTTTCTTCTACCCGTCTCTGCCAAGTCTTTCCTCCATATTATTGCAGGCATGGCCTTCCTCTTCTCCTGCTAAGCAGTTCCAGCAGCCATGAACCACCCTCTGCTCTTTCCTTTCCTCTTTTCCATCTTCAGCTTCCTTAACTCCCCTCTCTCTTTCGCTGCCAGTTCCATCTCTTTGAACCATTCTCTCTCGGGAAACCAGACCATAATCTCGCAAGGTGGCAAATTTGAGTTGGGCTTCTTCCAACCGGGTGACAAATCCTCCAATAAGCACTACATAGCCATTTGGTTCAAGAAGGTCTCAGAGCTCACTCCAGTTTGGGTGGCAAACAGAGATGCACCCGTCTCTGACCCAACCTCATCAGAGCTCAAAATCTCTGATGATGGCAACCTAGTCCTTGTCAACCAGTTCAAGAACCAAGTCTGGTCCACCAATCAAACCATCATAAAATCCAACACCACAACTGCTGTAATCCTGGACACTGGAAACCTTGTTCTTATAGATCACTCTGACCCATCCAAAATCTTCTGGCAGAGTTTTGACCACCCAACCGACACATTTCTCCCCGGAGCCAAAATCGCAACGAACAAGGTGACTGGAGAGAGGCAGCGCCTCACCTCCTGGAAGAACTTTGATGACCCTTCTCCTGGGATCTTCTCCTTCGAGGCAGACTCCAATAGTACAAGCCTATATTTAGTGTGGAATGGAAGCAGGCGGTATTATTCAACTGGGGAATGGAATGGCGTCGCGTTTACCACTCTTCCGGAGATGGCAGTAAACCAGATCGAAACCTTTGAGTATGTCTCCAATGCAACGGTGAACTACATCACCTATTATCCTAAGGATGAAGAGATGATTTTGAGGCAAGTCTTGAATATCTCGGGGCGCATGATGCAGTTGAGCTGGGTGGAAAAAGCACAGAAGTGGACGTTCTCCGTTTCTGCACCAAAACAGCAGTGTGATGTCTATGCTCTCTGCGGTCCTTTTGGCAGTTGCAGTGAGTTGTGCTTTCCCTTCTGCAGCTGTGTGAAGGGCTTCAGTGAGGCCTCTCCAAGCAACTGGGATTTGGGTGATCACAGCCAGGGTTGTGTGAGAAACACTCCTCTTCAGCAGTGTGGCACTAATAGCTCCAATCATGGTGACAGAGACAAGTTCTTTACGCTGTCTGGTATGGTAATACCCGATGGTCCCCATCTTTTGGAAGTTGCTACAATTAAAGATTGTGAATTATCTTGCTTGAACAATTGCTCCTGTACTGCTTACTCTTATGGTAACAGATGTACAGTATGGTATGGAGAACTTCTTAATTTAGAGAAAATATCAGATGGATCGACTGGAGAGACCCTATACATCCGTCTAGCTGCTTCAGAGATGCCAGAGTCCAAAACCAAGAATCGTTTACTTACCGTTGTGGTGGGAACGTTGGTGGGCATAGTTTTATCTGCAATTGCTCTCATGCTGGTTTGCAGATACCAACAGAGACGAATGATTGGTATTACAAAGGCCATGGAGAATAATTTGGTGATGTTTAGATATGGTGACTTGCAGAAAATGACCAAAAACTTCTCTGAGAAAATAGGGGGAGGAGGGTTTGGTTCTGTCTTCAAGGGACAACTACCTAACTCGACTGCCATTGCTGTGAAGAAGCTCGAAGGTCTTCGCCAGGGGGAGAAGCAATTCAGAACCGAGGTAAGCACTATTGGACAACTTCAGCATGTTAACCTGGTTCGCCTTCGTGGATTCTGTTCTGAAGGGACTAAGAAGTTGCTGGTTTATGATTACATGCCAAATGGTTCTCTTGATACTAAGCTTTTTCGGAGCAATGATTCCATGGTTTTGGATTGGAAAACGAGGTACCAGATTGCCCTTGGAGCTGCTAGAGGATTAGCTTATCTCCATGAGAAATGCATGGACTGCATCATACACTGCGACATCAAACCAGAAAATATACTCTTAGATGCCTCATTTGTTCCAAAGGTGTCGGATTTT
Source organism: Calamus simplicifolius (assembly GCA_900491605.1). Taxonomy (NCBI): domain Eukaryota; kingdom Viridiplantae; phylum Streptophyta; class Magnoliopsida; order Arecales; family Arecaceae; genus Calamus; species Calamus simplicifolius. Next base: position 20,717 of record UESW01001766.1, on the reverse strand, counting down.
GGCCTTGCAAAGCTCGTGGGCCGCGACTTCAGTAGAGTTCTGACGACATTCAGGGGAACCATAGGCTATCTTGCACCAGAATGGATCTCTGGCATGCCTATCACTTCCAAAGTTGATGTTTATAGCTATGGGATGATGCTTTTAGAGATCATATCGGGCAGGAGAAATGCAGAGCAATCACAAGAGGGAAAGAATGCCTATTTCCCCATGTTGGCTGCTACTAAAGTTATCCAAGGTGATGTTCTTAGCTTGTTGGATCAGAAGCTGAATGGTGATGCTGACCTCGAAGAGCTTGATCGAGCCTGTAAGGTTGCTTGTTGGTGCATTCAGGATCATGAGTCCCACCGGCCATCCATGGGACATGTTGTTCTAATTTTAGAGGGTGTCATCCAAGTTAACATGCCTCCTGTTCCAAGGTTACTTTATGCTCTTGCAGAGAACCCAGAGAGCACATAGTTCTCTAGTCGGACTCTCTCGCCAAGTTCCCAGATGTGCAACTAGCTCTCAACATAAAAGAAGATAATATTTTAGCAATCTCTAAGAGATATAATTTTGAGATCCTTCAATTTCCATGTTCAGTTTGAATAATTCTGTATTTTCTTAGTCTGTATCTATGTGTAGGCTCTATGCCAATATGGTTGGGAGTTTAATGTGATATCAAAATATTATACTCTATTTGCTTAAATTCTATGCTCGTGATAGAAAATAAAGGGATTTTATTTGTTATAGAAAAGATAGATAATAGGCAATGCTCTAATTGAGAAGCTAATTATTCATAGTTTTACTCCAAAAATTAAATGCTAATCAGATTTCACTGTGCAACATCGAAATTCCTTTTTCTATTAGGTTTTGCTTTTAAGTTAATCTTCATGATCATTGTAAAATTCCATTAAAAAAATAAAAAAAGATGTGTAGACACAAACTTCTTCATGTCAACTAAAAAAGTTGCATGAACATGCATTCTTGTGCTGGTGATCAAATTTTATGCATCATATCTCCCTTCTATAAAGAGCATCGTAAAAAGCCCTGTTATTGTTAATAAGAACAGTGTTAGAAGCCTTTGAACATACAGAATAAGCATGATGATTCATATGCATGGATCCATGCTGAAGACTTCATGAATCTCATATCGCAAGCGTGTTAATGTGCATAAGCGAATCATCGTATTTTACTGAAGTAGTCGAATTTAAAGATCATCTCATCGAATCTGAAGAAGTTGATCTCCACTTTAAGTATACTTTAGTAAGTAGAGTTTTACCAAAATACTTCAATTTATTTTTTATTTTATATTTTTCAATTAATATTATACTTTGAGATAGTTAATTAAAATTATATTTTTATGCAGAAATTAGTCAATTTAAAATTTTTGAAAGCTTTTATCCTTGATTTTATTGATACGCCGCGTTAGTTTGAAAATGTGCAGCACTTGGTGACAAATAATATCCATCAGCATTAAATTCATGTGCACCATGTAAAGATATTAGCTGCATCTATTATTTAAATAAGTCATAAATGCCTATGAATGACCCTTCGTCGCAGGTACCATGTCAAAGTACTTATTTGCACCCTTTTTCCTCTTCATTTCCACCATATATCTCCGATTAGCAGTGGTATGATGAAGTGGGCCACTGGCATTCATTCATCGACAGACCCTCATTTGTCTTCCTCTTTTATGTACCCCACGACTTACGTTAATAGTGGTATGAACTTAGGCATCAACTTCTATTTTCATGTTTGACGTGCCTTTGGAATAGTACTGGAATGAAAGTGGGCACCTGCTGTCAAACGTTGGATTTTGCAATTGTAGCCCGAAATGTACGTTCTTGGATACAGTCATGACCTCACACGCCTTTATCGCTATACGTTACACATTGGGTTCCAGTCAAGCAACAAAAGTCAATTAAGTTTAAATCTTGCTAGAAAAAGACATATTATAAGGTTAATGTAACCTTCTTATAATCCAGTTTGCCTTAATTCATGTTTACATGCCATGGTTATAGAATCAACTAATCGTGAAGTTTAACTCCATGTGGGTTAACTCATTTGAGTCCGGCTCCCATGTCAGAGGCAACTAACAAAGCAAAACTGCTTTAGGATATGGTTGAGTCCCAACAACTGTAAGCCATGAGGCAAGGCCCAGCTGACTGAAAGATCACCATGACAATGAGTCCGCAGGGGAGGAGAAAACTTTAATCACATCATTTCGCTGAAAAGATTTTTCTGAGAAAAAAATCTCAAGGAAAGATGCCATCGCTTTGACGCTGTCTTCCTACCCAATGTTGGACTGTTGAACTCCACATTAAACCAGAAAAGACAGAAAGAAAAAGTGATAATTAAAATTAGAATTAAATGATCGTTAGCTTGAAGTCAATATATGGTGGGTCACAATGCTGACAATTTTTTTCATAAAAAATTGTAAAAATGATTTTTGGTATGTATATTGTAACTTTATTTTGTAAGTGGATCGATCAAATAATAAATTTGATTGAGGCAAAATCCATGTTGTATGTTCAAATGAATGGATGGAGTGTGGTTTCGGAATTTGATCGAGTGGTCAAATTAGGATATTTTAAATATATAAAATAATATTTATTTCTTGACCACTTGATACATAAGCTTGAGGATCCTCAAATAATATGATTTTTTGCGTATAAGTAACTTAAAAGTAGTGAATCAATCCAATAGCTAGCATTATTGATATTTGAGTCCAATCGTTCAATTATGACTTTGACTAAGAAGTGTATCTTAATTTATCTCTTTCTCTCTCAATATGTATGTAAATATATGCATGTTTTTATGTGCACAATCATATAAAAAAGTATCTACTACTTTTAATTCCAAAATCGGTAATAGGATGTTAAATTAAATATCATAATTCTGATCTAAATTTACACCCCTAAAGTTGTCTATGAATAAAAAATTATATATTTGTATTCTCTAGCATATATATTATGTGGACACAACAACGGATTATCTCCATTATACCAATATGCTAAAATTGTTGACATATACATTATAGAAAAATCTAGAGATAAAGAGCTAATATATTTTAATATTTAGATGAAAGCAAAATATAACTTTATATTATTTTAGTTGTTCCTTTTTGCACCTACTTGATATATAGTTTCTGGAGCAACAAAACATGTAATTTTAATGCGTATGCATTTGTAACAATATACAAATTAAGGTTTGAAAAGGTTTAGAAGAAATTGGAGTCATATTGTTAACCAATTTATTTAATAGGATTGTAACAACTAAAAGAATGATGCAGCACAAGGGCAGGGGTGATTATGCAGTCAATGAATTGATGAAAATTATTATTTTTAAGTATTTTAGAAGATGGTTAATTCATCCAAAAATAAGAGAAGAGTAAGAGAGCAGATTATGTGATGTAGAAAGTAGCTGTTCAAGAATAAAACTTTTAGAAAAATAAAGAATCGTACTAGGATAGTTGGAACTGAGAAACTCTAGAGAAGACATGCTCATGAACTTTCATAGAATCAGAATCATAGAGTAAGGGAAATGTTGATTTACCCAACGATGATGCGCTCCTAGTGTTAGCAGAAGATCTCTCGCTAGTGGGCAGGATTTTTGGATGAGAAAACTATCTTCTATGTGAGGTTCCTTGATCTCGATTCAGGGGCAAGAAGGCATCCTCGGCTTTGAAGATGAATCAAGAGAGGGGCGGTGGCTTTGGAGATGAATCAAGAGAGGAGCGGCGTCTTTGGAGATGAATCAAGAAAGTGGGCGACGGCTTTGGAGATGGATCAAGGGAGAGGGCGGCGGCTAGGGTTTCAAGTATGGATGCCTAGAATTTAGGGGAAGGGGTTTGATGGTCAGTTATGAGATGGTGATATAAGGATTAGGGTTTATTTGGTGGAGTTTGGTAGAGGAGATGACTAGACTAGTGTTTGGTAGCAAGAACACTTCGGTCTCACGCCTAACTCCCATCAATTGGTCAAGGCAACGGAAATAGAACTTGAATGAAAGTTCTCAAAACTTTTTATTTATTTATTCATATCTCTTTTTTCATTGTTTCAAGACAAGGGTTTTATAGACCTCTCATGTCATTACAAGATAAGTTCAACAATTAGAGTACTAAATGATAGGGTTTACAAAATATGGTAGAATATTTGTCATCGTAGAGCAAAGATCCTTCTTTCCTTCATCTGGTTCGACGAAAATGATAGCAACAAGATATGATTTTAATTATGGAGGCGAGGGACAACAAGCAAAGAAGGAAGCTTTGGGATGACATCCTTCTTTCTTTTCTTTTGTCAACAAGGTCCATATTGGACGCAAGATCCTTTCAGAATGGTTGAGATGCTGATCTTTATTTTCATTAAAGTATAGCAGGGGACCATTGAATTTCTTCCTCGTGGAGTGCCCAAAGTTGCCAAAATTGTTGGTGGCAACATGGAGGGACAAGGTTGATTCCATGTCACTAATCCTGGTATAGATGGATCCAATCAATGCAGAGCTCCAAGGGTAGAGTATGAATAAGGTTGAAGAAGATCGGATGGTTATCCAATACCACCTAATCTGGGGCTTCTTCTGAATATCTTCAGCAGGGTCTCAATAAGAGTAATACACTTCCCTTGAATTATTACATGACTCAAATAAAATGAAAATGCATGACCTAGACATTGGACTAAACCAAACTTGACTAACTCAGTAACAGACTGGACTCGATCAACTAGAAAAAATACAGGACTTCTAGGGTTCAGAAATCCAAATGGAACCCTGCAACCTTTTTCTCACTTTTGCTCCTGCACCAATTCTCCCAGTATGGGAGGAACTCAACCCCATCAAGTAAGAGTCAGTTTGACCCTGGTACTCCTCTAGCAGGTCCGGGTCCAAGCTTTACAAATCTTCTTTAAAAATCCATGAGTCCTTAGATTTGGGCCAACCTTGCCAACAAACCAAGTATCGTGGTAACCTCTATTTTGAGTCGAGATAGTTTGGTTATCCAGAATCCGCTTAATCCTATCCTTTCGCTCAGGCCAAATAGTTGGTGGACACACAGAGGTGAGCTCACTCTCAAAGGAAGGTTTAGGTTCGAAAGCCATCGCTGGCTCCCTATACTAAACTAAGTCTAAAACATTAAAAGTAGAGCTAATGCCTAACTCAAAGGTAACTCTAGCACATAGGCATTGGTTTCCATTTTCTTCATCACCCTAAAAGGACCAGCTCCACGAGTATATAACTTTCTAATGGCTCCCGATGAAAACTGCTCAGGCCTTAACCTAATCATGACATAATCTCCTTCTACAAACTCTTAGACTCATTTTCAAAAATTAGCCAATCGTTTATATGTTTCATTACTTAAGTTAATCCTTGCGCTAATCTTCCTATGCAAGTCCTTAATATGCTGTGCAAACGATGCTACAAACTCGGAGAATTGTGTGTGAATAGGTAATAGAATTAGGTTATGTGGCTTATTGAGCTTGTACCCATGGATAATTTCTAATGGGCTCTTTTCAGTGGACCTATTGACCGAAGCATTGTAGGCAAACTTAGCTCTAGGTAGCAACAAATTTTAATTTCTGGTGTTTTCTCCTACAAAGCATCTTAGAAGATTTTTTAGACTATGGTTCACTACTTCTGTCTGGCCATCGGTTTGGGGATGGTAAGCTATGAAAAAGTTTAACTTAGTCCCTAACTTAAGCCAGAGGGTCTTACAAAAATAGCTGGTAAATCGGACATCTCTATCTGAAACTATCGTCTTAGGTAAGCCATGAAGTCTAATGATCTCATCAAAGAACAGTTGGGCTACCCTAGACACATCGAAGGTCTAGGAATAAGGCAAGAAATGGGCCATCTTGGAGAACCTATCGACCACTACACAAATTGAATCATGTTTTCTTTGGGTCTTAGGTAATCCTAATACAAAATCCATACTCAAATCTTGCCAAGGGCGCTTGGGTATGGGCAAAGGGGTGTAAAGGCCAGTGTTCTATTTTCACTGTTTGGAAATAGTGCAGAATCTACACTTGGCCATAATTTATGCTACGTTCCTTTTTAAACTAGGCCAAAAGAACTGATCTTTTATAGCTAAGATCGTCTTATCCTTACCAAAATGACCAGCTAGTCCTTCCATATGGGTCTCCCAAACTAGGAATTCTCTTAACGACATTCATGGGATGCAGAGTCTATGGTTCCAAAACAAATAACCATCTAAGAAGATATACTCACTATACTTACTAGATGGTCCCTAGGTCAAAGTCTGGTGAATGTTCTTAAAATTAGGGCATGACTCATACTCTTCCTTCAATTGCTCAAATCCTATAACCTCAGTCCTAATAGAATTCAAGAGCAGGGATCAACGATTAAGGGCATCTGCCATCTTATTCTTGGTTTTGGTTCTATGTTTCAATACAAAAGTGTAGGCCTAGATGTATTCTACCCATTTTGCGTGCCTAGGATTAAGCTTCTTTTGAGAATTTAGGAACCTAAGGGCCTCATGGTCAGAAAACAATACAAACTCATGCGATAGCAAGTAGTGTCTCCAATACCTCAAAGCTTGCACTACCGCATAAAATTCCTTATCATAGGTAGAATGCCTAAGCTTAGCATCATTGAGCTTCTTACTGAAGAATACTATTGAATGATTCTCTTGGCTTAGGACTCCTCCTATCCCTACACCTGAGGCATCACAGGCAACCTCAAACACTTTAGAAAAATTGGATAATTTCAAAATGGGTGCCTGGGTTATTTTGTCCTTAAGTTTTAGGAAGGCTCTATTAGCAGCTTTGATTCATTCAAAATCTCTCTTCCTAATACAATCGGTAATGGGTGTGACTATCATACTGAACCCCCTAATGAATCTCCTATAGAAGGTAGCTAGGCCATAGAAACTACGAACTTCGTGGACACTAGTAGGCACTGGCCACTCAACTATGGACTTGATCTTCTCTGGATCAATCGACACTCCTTCAGGGGTCACAACAAATCCTAAGAAGATAGTTCTATGGATCAAGAAATCATACTTTTTGGGATTAGCATAGAGATTGTCATTTCTAAGGGTGTGACATACTTGCCTAAGGTGGTCTAAATGGTCTTTCTTGATATTACTGTAAATCAGAATGTCATCAAAATAGACTACAACAAATTTTTCTATGAACATCCTAAGAATTTGGGTCATGATCCTTATAAATATACTCAATGCATTGGATATGCCAAAAGGCATCACTACCCACTCATATAGGCCATCCTTATTTTAAATGCATCTTCCACTCATCTTCGGGTCTAATTCTAATCTGGTGATAACCACTCTTAAGATCAATCTTCGAGAATATGGTTGCATTAGCCATCATGTCTAACATATCATCTAGGCAGGGTATGGAGAATCTATATTTGATGGTGATCTTATTGATAGCTCGACTATCTACGCACATCCTTCATGTACCATCTTTCTTAGGGTTAATAGGGCTGGAACAACAAGGACTCAAACTTTTTTAATAAACCCTTTCTTAAGTAACTCTCCAACCTGTTTCTACAACTTTAAATGTTCAGCTGGGTTCATCCTATAATGGAGCAGGTTGGGCAAAGTGGCTCTCAGGACTAGGTCAATGGCATGTTGAATTTCCCTAAGGGATGGAAGGTAGTTAGGAAGGTCTTCGAAAAAGACATCTTTGAACTCTTCTAAAATTTTTCCAACTTCCTAAGGGTGCTCTACGGGGGTCAATCTTGGGTTTCTTTAGCTATCAACATCTAAATGGGTGAACCTTCATTGATTTCTTGTTTAATTCTTTAGCATTAATTAGGTTCAATCTAGGCATCTTCTCTTTTATTGACTCAAACCCCTCTTGATGTCATCCTTAGGTGGCGTAGGGTAAACCACAATTTTCTTCCTATGATAATTAAAGGAACACGAATTTGATCAGCCAAAAAGGATCGCATCACGGTCGAACAACCAAGGTCTACCCAGAATGAGACTACTTACTCTCATGAGTAAGACATCACACCATATCATTTCATGATAAGACTAGAATTGGATTTGGACTGGGCATCTCATCTTGATAGGTATGGAAGTAGAATTTATCCATGACACCTTATAGGAGTTAGGATGTGGAACATGTGTTAATCCTAAAGTCTTGACTGCACTGGATGAAATGATTAACACAACTTCCACTATCTATGATGAGTTTGCATACCTTAGCCCCTATCTTGAGAAAAGTCTATAGGATGTTGTCCTACGCCAGTCCTCTTGAACTTTGGTTTGAGACAGGATGCACCTTACAACTCCTAATAGGTCAAGCTCTATGGGTTCCTCTCCCCCTTATACTCCTCAACTAAATTCAATCCAGCCTCATAAATTTCTTCCTCGCATTCCTTACTAGGATTATTATTTTCTTCCTCAAACTCACCTATGTGTAAGGACCTGGCGAGACATTGGATAGCGAAGTGGCCTATCTTATGATACCTAAAACATACTGAGTTGGGAACAGGGGTCCTATAGGTTTCGAGTGCCTTACTCTTGTCATCTGATTTGTTCATTGGGATGCCTAGATTGGGTCTACTGTTTGGGGCTTGATGGGTCCTGGTCTCTGGGTTGGGGTATTAGTCCTGGAAGGTTTTGATCTACGGAACATGGGTTATCTCTGGAACCTCTCAAAATTTTTAGCAACTTGGTAAGCTTGCTCCAGATCATTGACTTCTCTCAAATATAGTTCTCTCTGAATATCTTCCCTTAGACCAGCTCTAAACCTAGATAGGGTGGCCTCTTCCGACTCAACAATATGACATCTCAGGAAAAATTCATCAAATTTCTCAATGTACTCAGAAACGGTTTTGTTTCCTTGGCTTAACCTTTGCCATTGGTCTAAGAGTTTCTGTTGGTACGACATGGGTACATACTTCTCTCTTAGTCTAACCTTCATGGCTCTCCAGGTGGTTATGGGAACATCACCTCTTTTTAATCAACATCTCAATATTCCTCCAGTATAACCTAGCCTGTCGAACTAATCTAAGTTTGGTAAATTATATTTTCTCTCCTTGGTCATCTTGAACCACTCAAAATACTGATTCATTTCACCTTTCCAATCGATAAACACCTTGGGGTCTAAACTTTCATCAAAAGTTGGTGCTTCTAATCTGATATTCCTAAGAATTCTCTCATCTGGGTCCATAATATAGGATTGGGTCTCCTATGGTAGTACTCTAGATCACAGTTTGGGGCTCTTTGAGGGTCTAACTCAAGCTCAGTCTTGGTCTCACAACTCTCCTCTGGGGTTCTCACTCGGTCATTAAACAGGCCAGTCAATTGTTCAGTAATGGTCCTAAGCATGGCTTCAAAATCATTATCCATGGGTAGGTCTGATGGTGACTGATTTTGACTTGCTTGGTATGAGGCTCCTGATCTGGTGGTCATACACGACTTAAGCAAGACATAAATAACTCAAGACTGGCTCGTACTATAGTTTATTAGACCCAGCAGTCCAAGTAAAGTGAGTCGACTAAGTCACAACCACGATAACAAGTATGTTGTCCACTGGCCAGGTAGGAGGTGGGAGTGTGGAAGGCCCCCTGCTTTCGCAGGACCCAATTAAGAAACCACAACACCACTTGATCGCTTGACTCTTGACCCCCAGTCTTAGACACCAGCTTCTAGACACAAATGTTGACTTGGGTGCAACTAGTTTTTCAAGTTAAGTTGAACTAAACTCGTGGGTGTCCCTAATGCTCAATTAAATGCTATTCGATTTTAAAATTAAGGCTTAAGTTCACAATGCAGATTGGTAGTTTTCTGGGCCAAGAAAGGGTGATGAAATCCCCACCTTATATTAGATGCTCGGTGCCCTTAAATAACTTAAAGAAGATGAATACTCACGATACGAATTAGTGTGTTGGGTCCTCAACCAGAAATAGTCACGTTCGGCCTTAGCTCATTACTCCCTTGGGTCATAGATATATTTCATATATCTGCTCAGGAGGCATGATGCTTTAGGATTCAAGAATGCAACAATACAATTTTTTTTTCTGTTGTGTGTGCAGAATTTCAACAAGGTTTGATCTCAGCACCAGCAGACTGCAAAAAATCAAAAAATAATAGTAAAAATTTAATTATGAAATTTTATATGCACATAGTAGAGGCATGGTAAATTATTAAAAAAATAATTTTAAGTTGAAATAATCATTATGATAGGTTTCACAATAGAGAAAGTTGTAGGTTGTATGCATAAATTATAGCAGAACAAAAATCTAGTGTGCGATGCAAAACATGTCAAACCTTGCTCTGATACCAAGATTGATGTAGCACAAGGGCAGGGGTGATTATGCAGTCAATGAATTGATGAAAATTAATTTTTTTAAAGTATTTTAGAAGATGGCTAATTCTTCCAAAAATAAGAGAAGAGTAAGAGAGCACATTATGTGACGTAGAAAGTAATGGTTTAGGAACAAACTTTTAGAAAAATGAAGAAGCATACTAGGATAGGCTGGAATTGAGAAACTCTAGAGCAGACATGCTTATGAACTTTCACAGAATCAGAATCACAGAGTAAGGGAAAGGTTGATTTATCTGATGATGATACGCTCCTAATGTTAGTAGAAGATCTTTCGCTAGCAGGCAAGTGATAAGTCTATTTATTATCCTAATTTAACTATTAAAATAAATATTAATTACTTTAAATTTATTAAGAATTGATACTTTTTATGGATGTTTGCAGAAAAGGAGCCTATGGATGGAAAGAGCTTGATTTTGGAGTCCAACAATACAGACGACACTCAAATCAGGACTCGATTTGCCAAAAAGGAAGAAAGAGATGATTTCGCATGATTCCCGGTGCAAAATAAGGCGGTGATGTTGAACGGATGGCTGAGAAATTTTCTTATAATATCTGAACGATCTTGAGCGCCCGATTGACTCCAACTTTGACTAGGAGAAAACCCTAGACGAGCCTATAAAAGGAGGACTTGTAGTTGGAGGGGGAGTTCTACAAAACTCTTTTTATTCTTCTTTTATTTAGATTATTGTATTTAGGCATGGGAGAGAAAATTATGGAGGGGATGCTGGCAGCAGCAATGCGTGGCTAGATTCCTTCAACTTGGGATGATGATGAAGCTTGTAATCATGTTTATCTTTCTTTTTGTTCTTAATTTCTATACAATAAAAATTATGCTCTTCTTTATTATATCTTTTGAGTATTTTTCTGATTGAGGTTTTGATCTGGCATATACAATGTACCCTCTATCGATGTACCTTGATCTCAGGATACGATACGTGCCTAAGAGAAAGATCATAGTATGATAGATTAGACCCTTAACCTTACAATCATTAGATAGTTTATACTCTAAGGAACGTGCCGTGATCTCCTGATACGGTCGATGCCTGACAAGAGCTAAGTTATTCTAATTTTAAATTTATAAAAATTATTACTATTGCAACATTAAAAAAAGATAAAACTATTTGCATGGTAGATTCAGATTCCTGAGTTGCTTCTCCTTCTATTTGAATTTCATTAATTAATTAGTTGTTATCTTTTAATAACCGCTATTCTTAATATAATCTTCTATAGATAAATTTTCTTTTTCTCTTTCGTGAAATAATTGCCCTTGATCCCTGAGGATATGATCCCGATTCACCACTAGCATAGTAGTGAGAAAGTTTTATTTTTGACCGCCAACGACAGCGATCAAATTTTGGCACCGTTGCCAGAGATCCAGGTACGATTAGTTCATGAAAAAAAAATTAAAAAATAAAAAAAATATTACAAATTTTTTCTTAATTTTATTCTTTTTTTAATTTTTTATTGTTTATTATTATTCATGCTTCTATATAAAAGAAAGAGTAAAAAAAATTCCTTTTTTGCTGAATAGTTATTGCTCTCTTTAGCTTATTGCTTTTTTAGTTACCTTAATTGTTAGATTTTCTTATTTTCTTTTTAACATAAAAAATTACTTTCCTTTTTATCATAAATCCACTTTTAACCTAATCAACTTTTCCTTTTAATTAACTTACCTTAAAAGAACCTAAAAAAAACCCTAAGACACTTTTCATAAAACATAATTAATTTAAGAAAATAAAATAATAATAATAATACATAAATAAAAAAATATAAAAAAATAAAAAAATATTTTATTTCTATGCTTAGATTGACTTAGGTAAATTTATTTTCTGTGAAAATCAAAATTTTTTCAATGACATCTCATAATTTATTAGAAAATTAGAAACTAATCACAAAAATCTAAAAAAAAGTAATTAGATTAATTTTGTTTGATAATTTCAAGAGCTGGACATATGTTTTTGCATAGCATTTTCATAATTAACTTTAAAGGCACAAACCCTTAATTAAGATAAGGTGGGGAGTTGATCATCCTTCCTTGGCCCATAAATCACATCCTTCATTTTGCATTAACTCTAAAATTAATAGACGTCGGCCCTAAGGAACTCGAGCTCAATAGAACAAGACACCCAAAAGAGTTGGACCGGGTTGGGATTGACTGCTTAACTGGTGTCTAAAAAAGAAAGGAAAGTGGTTACTTAATTGTTCCGTTCGCTTACTAGTAAGCGACGAGAGGACTCCCACTAACCTTACCCTTAACTGGCAAGTTGATCAGTTAATTTTTGACTTGGAGGGCTCCAAGGCAGTCTTGAAAGTTAGGAGCTGTTTAGATCTAGGTTAAACCTAGGGTAGAGAGTCTAATCTTTGTTAACTTGATTGCTAATAATTATTAAACCATAACTAAATTATTCTTCATTACTCTTAGTTCTAGGAATCTTGTAGGATATTTTCTTTAGAATCTTCTCTTTCTCTTCTATTATATTAGTTTAAAAAAAATTGAATTACTATTTGCTTTAGAGTGTATTGGTAGAGTATATGCTTTATCACCGAACGTTACAATCCAACCTCATACCCTTAAACCCTGAAATAGAGAGAACTTATAGAGTAAACAGAGCACGCATTATGGATCTTAATCAAGAAAATAATCCACCACGTCAATTGAAGGAGTACTTCGCCCCTTCACAATATACATATTCACCATGCATACAAGTACCCCCAGTAGAGGCTGTCCAATATGAAATTAAGTCTAGTATAATCCAAATGTTACCAGCTTTCCATGGATTTACAAATGAAGATCCCTATAAACACTTAGATGAATTCTGGGAAATTTGCTCAATTGTCAATATTCAAAATTTCTTCGATAAGGCACTTAGGCTTAAGTTATTCCCTTTCTCCCTAAAAGATAGAGCCAAGTATTGGTTAAATTCATAGACATATAATTTCAACTTGGACCAACTTTAGAGGGAATTTCTTAAGAAATACTTTCCTATAGAAAAATGAATCAAATTAGGAAAGCCATAACCAATTTTTTTGAGTTAGAGGGAGAAATGTTTCATGAAACATGGGAGATAAAAGAATTAACTAGAAATGTTCGCACCATGCAATACCTAAATGGTAGTTAGTTCAATGTTTTTATGTTGGATTATCAGAAAGTCATCGACAAATGGTGATGCCTCATGTGGAGGAACATTTATGCTAAAAAATGAATATAAGGCATGGCAGCTTTTTGAAACTCTAAGTGAAAATTCCTGGTACCACATATCTACTGCCGTAGAGATCCTTCCACAGAACCTAAGAGAGGGGGAATATACAACATAGGTCAGTCTATAGACATATATATCAAAATTGATGAACTATCCCAAAAACTTGATCGAATTCTATAAGTTGGAAACACCTCTTCCCCATCTACTCAATTACATGAGGTTTGTATAATCTGTTCGAGTCCGACCCATTCTATAGGTGAATGTCCAGCCATACCAATTTTCTGAGCTTATTCAAGAGCAAGCCTACCAAGCCCAAACCCGAATGGCTTCTAGATTAAAAAATGATCCATATTTAAATACTTACAATCCTACCTGGCAAAATCACCCAAATTTTTCATGGAAACCCCAACCTATCATCAGTCCAACATCAAATTAGGCCTAACCATCAGGAGACCCAATTTAAAAGCATATCGTATTCTCAATATCCAAGTGCTCCTCAACCTCCACCAAATAATCATGATCCTACTTTCGAAGAGAAGGTGTTAACAAGCATTGAAAGGGCTAGAAATGAATACTCAACTTCTTCACTCACACACACAATCTATTACAAAACTAGAAACCCAGATAGGTCAACTAGCCACAGCATTTAGTGAAAGAAAATGGGGTAAGCTACCGAGTCAGCCCGAAGCTAACCCTAGGAACCTAAACATCCAAGGATCCAAACAAGGAGCCCAGATTAACCAACTAAGTGTCATTTATACATTAAAATCTAGGAAACAAATAGATAATCAGGTGGATACACATGAAGAAGAAGAATTAGAAGTCCCACTTGAACAACTTATTGAGCTGGGTCAACCCGAAACACCTGAGGCATCAGAGTCTAATGTAATGGCTAACCCACCAGTTGAAGAAGATAAACAAAAAATTAGGGTTGTAGCACCATTCCCAAATAGACTTAAGTCTAATCAAAATTTAGCCCAATTTGATAAGATTTTGAAGGTCTTTAAGCAAGTTAAAATGAACATCCCCTTACTGAACATGATCCAACAAGTCCCAGCCTATGCCAAATTCCTTAAGGATCTATGTACCAAAAAGAAGACCATCAATGTGCCCAAGAGAGCCTTTCTGGCAGCCAGTGTGAGCTCTTACCTATCAAACCACATGCCAGTGAAATACAAAGATCCAGGGTCACCCACTATTTCATGCATTATGGAGAACACCCTCATAAATAGGGCTCTATTAGACTTAGGGGCAAGTGTTAATATATTGCCATACTCTGTATATGAGCAACTAGGGTTAGAAGAACTAAAGCCTACAAAAATGATCCTACAACTAGCTGATCACTCTTTGAAAGTACCCAAGGGAATAGTAGAGGATGTATTGATCAAAGTTGGTAACTTTATCTACCCATTGGACTTTATGATTTTAGAAACTAAACCGGTGACAAACCCAAAAAGCCAAATCCCAATGATTTTAGGTAGACCATTTTTGGCCACAGCTAATGCCCTAATTAATTGTCGAAATGGATTAATGAAACTCTCCTTTAGGAATATGTCAATTGATCTTAATATTTTTAATCTTACCAATACACATCAAACGAGCGACTCAAATTATGTTCAGGATACTGTTTATGATCCAATTGACCTTAGTGATGAAAAACTTAACCTAGAAACCTGCATAAACCAAGATGGAGAGCAAATTAATGAGGTTGCTATAATTGATAAAAAATTAAGATGGAAACTTCCAACTAAACCACTAAAGAAAGTACCTGAACCATTACCCAAACCATCAATAAAGGAAGCACCCAAATTAGAACTAAAACCACTTCCCAAGCATCTCAACTATGCATATCTATCCATCAGAAACCTTGCTGTATGATTTTTCAACCGACCTAGACTCCTCACAAGAAGGGGAACTATTGAATGAGAATAAAGAAGCATTAGGACGGACCATGGCTAACATAAAAGGAATTAGCCCCTCGATCGTTCAACATAGGATTCACTTAAGGAAAAACTAAGCCTATAAGAGACCCCCAAAGAAAACTTAAACCAACCATGAAGGAAGTAGTAAGGGAAGAGATCATCAAACTCCTTGATATGGTAATCAAAGTGAGCCATAGCATCTGGCTGAAGACGTTAAACTTAGCGCTTTTTAGAAGGCAACCCAAAATTTTTATGTTCTAACCTTTATTTCATGATTCTTATTTTTAGGAATAAGAGACTACTTCGTACGGTCACTCCTAACATTACACAAGGCATATCTCATCAAGGTGGTGTTTCTCCTTATTTTATTCTTCCTTCCTTCATTGAGGACAATGAGAATTAAGTTGGGGGGTAAGAGAAACCTTTTTGAAAATACCTTGGCATTTTTTAAAAATTTTAAAATTTTTATAAATCATGTGCTGAAAAAATTCTTGAGCAAATTAACTAGAAAAAGGTAATAGAGTTAGAAAGTATTGGCTAATTACTATAGAGAGCCAAGGAGTAGACTAGCTGGTCAAACTTTTAGTAACCTACTTAGGTCATCTAAAGGCTATTAGCACTTCCATTGCACATGCACACTGACGAGGTAAATTAGGTATTAGTTGTAAGGTCAATTGGAGATTCAATTATTACTAAAAATTGGTAATTGATATACACCCAATGAGAGAAACTCGAATTTAAGGAAAGAGCTACCTGCCTAATAAAAAAATAATATAAATAAATAAATAAGTCTAAACATTAGTTTTTCATCAGTAACCAAGCACCTTCGCCTAAGTAAGCATTGTTGTTCGCATCAAAAATGGGCAATATGAAGATATCGCTAAAAAAATTAAAATAAATAATAAATAATATATATCAGGCGGTGTGAAAGCTACCTCAGGTCATGTGCTTAATTTGAGGGTGTAAAAAAAATTGATCAAAGTAAGTGATAAGCGAAGATACCATTGTTTCTTACAAGCTAGTACCAAATGCTAAGTTAGCCATCACAAACATAAGTGATGTAGATCTATAGATGAACTTAAGAAAGTTTCTGATAGTTCTAACAGCAAAATTTACTTCAGAAACTCAATACTTAGTTAGTGATACTGGCTATCTTCTTTCAACCTTAAGCCTAGATTTAATTTTGCAAAAGAGAATTTTAGTGACGCATGGTTTTATTTTAATTACATTGCTAAGGACTAGCAATGATTAAGTTGGGAGGTGTGATAAGTCTATTTATTATCCTAATTTAAATATTAAAATAAATATTAATTACTTTAAATTTATTAAGAATTGATACTTTTTATGGATGTTTGCAGAAAAGGAGCCTATAGATGGAAAGAGCTCGATTTTTGGAGTCCAACGATGCAGATGTCACTCAAATCAGGACTCGGTTTGCCCAAAAAGGAAGAAAGAGATGATTTTGCATGATTCTCGGTGCAAAATAAGGCAGGTGATGTTGAACGGATAGCTTAGAAATTTTCTCATAATATCTAAATGATCTTAAGCACCGATTGACTCCAACTTTGACCAGGAGAAAACCCTAGACGAGCCCTATAAAAGGAGGACTTTAGGCAGTAGTTGGAGGGGGAGTTTCTACAAACTCTTTTATTCTTCTTTTATTTAGATTATTGTATTTAGGCCTAGGAGAGGAAAATTATGGAAGGGATGCTGGCAACAGCAATGCGTGGCTAGATTCCTTCAACTTGGGATGATAATGAAGCCTGTAATCAGGTTTTATCTTTCTTTTTGTTCTTAATTTCTATGCAATAAAAATTATGCTCTTCTTTATTATATCTTTTGAGTTATTTTTCTGATTGAGGTTTTGATCTGGAATATATAGCCTGTACCCTCTATCAACGTATCGTGATCTTAGGATACGGTACGTGCCTAAGAGAGACAGAACATAGTATGATAGATTAGACCCTTAACCTTACAATCATTAGATAGTTTATACTCTAAGCGAACATGCTGATCTCCTGATACGGTCCATGCCTGACAAGAGATAAATTATTCTAATTTTAAATTTATAAAAATGATTACTATTGCAACATTAAAAAAAGATAAAACCTATTTGCATGGTGGATTCGGATTTCTTGGTTGCTTCTCTTCTGTTTGAATTTTGTTAATTAATTAGTTGTTATCTTTTAATAACCACTATTCTTAATATAATCTTCTATATGTTGGCCCAGATGGCAACCAAGAGGGGGGGGGGTGAATTGGGTTCTTTAAAAATTTTAACTCTTTGAGAATATTTAGATTGATATGAAGGTACTTAAGTGAACTAAATTAATTAAAGCTAAGCACAAATAAGACTGATAGAGAGAGAAAGATAAATGCACGGTAAACACAAAGATTTTATAGTGGTTTGTGTATCCAACACCTACGTCACTCCAAGCAACACTTGGGTCCACACTATAATCCTACCAATTACAGTCGAGTTGTTTTACAAGCTCACAACTCTAACTTGTTGTTTTACCCGGATCACAATGAACCCAGCCAATTTTTCGGGCTCACCAGCACACAACCCAAACCCAAGCTTACCTTAGCTTGTCCCGAGGTATACTACCTCCAGTAATTCAATCCCCTGATTGAATTAGCAATTTGAAAATAAAGTTTACAATACAAAACAACACCTCAAATGAGCAAATATTAATTTAAATAGACAAGGATAGAAAGGCCTGTTTGAAGCGATTTGAATACAAGCTTTTCTTCTTTTCTCTCCTCTCTTGAATGGTTGAATCAAGCTCAGCTCTGATTCTTAACAAAGGTTGTTGTAGAGAAGTTGAGGAAAAAGGGGCTTTGAGCTTCTTGTTTCTTTCTTTGTGAATCTTCGAAAAATGATCTTTGAAAGCTTGGATTTCTTTTGAATGTCTCTTCAGATAATGGGCATGCACTCTGAGATTTTTCTTTGAGAATATCTCTCCCTTTTTCACTTGATTTTTTAGATTTTTCTATATATTTTTCAAACGGACGGTTCCCCTTTTATAGATCTTAATCCAAGATTAGGTGAGAAAAATAGCCGTCAGAGATTAGGTGAAAAAATATTACCGTTGGAGTCTGTTCTAACATTTGAAAATCAATTCCTGAGGTTGGAGTCGGCTCCAACTTAACAGGTGTCGGCTCCAACTCGGGTTTCTAAAAATAGTAAATAAAAAGTTGTTGGGGAGTCGGCTCGAAAAAGTGATGTGTTGGCTCACCGCATTTAGGTGTCGGCTCCGAAACCGAGTGTGTCGACTCCGATGATTTCAAAAAATACGCTCTCTGTTCTCATGTTAGAGTCGCTCCAGAAATCCCAGGTGTCGGCTCTGAACTCCAGGTGTCGGCTCCCAAACTCAAGGTGTCGGCTCCAAAAACTGATGCAGAAAGTACTTCTTGTATCTCAGGTTAGAGTCAGCTCCAGAGTTTCAGTGTCGACTCCAAATCGTGCCAAAACTTAGAAATTTTCTGATACTCTCTGGTGTGGCTCCGGACACTGTAGGTGTCGAGTCCAAGATCTGAACTTAAATAATTTCTATTTGAATCTTAATTCTAAACTATTTTGTGTGTCATTTGAATAATTAAATTCTTAATACCTGAAACACTTCTCAAATTTTCAGAAACATAATGAATATACCCATGTCTTTTTAATCATTAAAATTAATAATTAAGTCAACAATCTCCCCTTTTGATGATGACAAAAATATTGAGTATATGCATGACTAAACAATGAAAGTTTCAAAGCAAATTTTAAGTTCTCATAGTTAAGCTCCCCCTGAATGAGATAGCTCCCCCTATGATACTCAAATTAACATCTTCTCTTCCTTTATCATTAAAACTCATGCAATTAAGTTCATTCAATGCTTGATATCAATTAATCAAATTCAATGCTTGATATCAATTGATCAAATTCATTCAATAAGTTCATTTAATGCATATAAAAAATATCTTCTCTCCCCCTTTTTTGTTATCAACAAAAAATTAAGAAAAAATTTATTTAGCTTAAAGTTGAAACATAAGAAACAATAATCTTCGAATAGAACAATATTAACTCAAAATCAAAGTTCAACTATGATATTCATTGAGTACTCAAAATTTTATTACAAATTTCATAAAGTTAAACACTTCATTACATCATATTTCATTACATCAAACTTCATTACATTATAAGAAAAACTTCATTACATCAAAGATTCAAACTAAACTTCAGTACATCAAAGGTAAATTAAACAACAAAAGCTAAAAACATCAAATCTAAGGAGTTTCTTGAGTTCTTCTAAGATTTTTCCCATTCCATCACTTTGAATTCTGATAAATTCATTCAATCTTCTGTCAAAGAATGCAAATGCCACTGTAATTTTCTCCTGTAATTCTGCATTGCATTTAGAATATATCTAAGAATCTCCTCCAATTTCTTTGATCTCCTCAAATATGCATGAGATCAGTCTTCAAGGCTTCTGAAGAAGATCCAAGGGTGGATTAAATCTTGCTCACTCTATCATCCAAGGAATAGAACATTTCCCTCAAGCTCATAAGACTACTATCTAGCTCTGTTTTCATTTCTTCTTTATGATTCAAAAGTAAAGATTTCAATTGCTCCATCTGAGTGTTAGAAAAACTAGTAGAAACTTGAACAAATGAACTAGTAGCTAGTGCAGGAGCTGCTAAAGGTGCTGGGCTACTAGGTCCTGGCGAAATATGTCTCACTGAAGGTCTAGGTGTTGTAGCTCCAACATCAGTTGCTCTTTCATCCAAGTAACTTTTCCCTTCCCAAATTCCATCCTTCTTCACAAACCCCATTCGATGCACGGTTGCTAAACTATAGTAATCAATGTGCCTTAAATTCTTCTTGGGTTCATTGTCTGAAATAGCTACACCTTGGCTTTGGAATGCTAATGTCAAGATCATGCCATATGGAAGTGTAGACCTCTTCTTACTTCCTGCCTCGGCCATGTACAAAATTATCATACCCGGAAGGTTAATGGGCTGGTCGGTCACAGCAGAGTCCATAACAAGAATATCTCTTTCCGATACATACTCAAAACGACCAGTTTTGGGAAAGAGTATCCTTCCACAAATATTGTGTAACAGTCTAAGCTCAAGGGGCATTTGGTTAGCCCTAACCTTTTCAAAATCAACAACATCCCTACCTAGCATTCTATATAAAGTTGCTCCTCTGTCACTATGAGCATGGTAATGGGTCCAGCAACAGGAATATCTAACAGTCTACCCAAAATCTTGAAGGTGAGATGAATCCTTGTTCATCTCACAAAGCTAATCAAACCTCC
>UESW01001765.1:262252-361854 GCA_900491605.1 Calamus simplicifolius | reverse complement strand
ATTGTTGATACGAATCTGAATGATGCTTCCATTGTATTATTCTTAATTCCTACATCCAATGAGTCAAGGATCTCTAGGAGCAGTTAAAATGACATTAACAACTTTTTTTTATTTTGATAAATATCATGTTACTTTTGAATGATTAAATGCAAAAGATGTTTATTAGTTGCTTTATTGTAATTGATCCAAGCAGAAGGTGGGAGGTGTATCAACATCAGTGAACTACGTAGCAACTTCTCAAACAACAACTTTATTATTCAGTACCGAGGAAAGGAAGAGAACACGAAGGCAGGCTGAAGGTCCACGGTTTTCAGCACTTGGGAAAAAGAAGGATCCCGATGGCAAATGACGACATTTTTCCACCTCCTACCACTCGTACATTGCTTGTGGTCTTTGCTTCTTAGGGTGGCTAACAGGATATTAGTGTACTCTTTTTCTTTTTTTTCTTTTTATCTTCCAATATCATCTCAGACTACAAAGGTTAGATTTGATGACATGAAGGAATCTTTCCTAGTGGGGAAAACAACATATTCTTCCATCAAAGACTATGGTTTATGCCTGTGAATCGCATGGCATTTTGTATTATTTTATGCAAAGCGACGTATGAATAAAAGCTGTTGCAATTTCCTGCTTATCTCTAAAGCATATGCCGGTATGTCATGCTTTTCCTTTTCCTCTATGGTGGAAAAGTAGGCAGCATGGGCAATTTCTTAGAATGTATACTAATCCTTAATTATCATCTAAAATTTATTTTGATAATATTTTATTATTATGATTTGATTTCTCATATTTAAGAATATTGCATTTCTAGCTAGCACCCTATTACGTAGAGTTAGATAAAATTAATAAAATATTTGATGTGCCATTTTTAATAACATTTCTTTATTCAAAGCTTAAGCAGTAGTGCATATACTCACGGTGGCACATCAATTATTTGTAAATTTTATTAATCTTATACAACAGAATGCTAAAAAAATTAAGTTTGAAGATTAAATGAACTTTTAATTCAAGGGGGCATTGCATTTTATACGCTGTCACGCTCCAGACCCAATGTGGGATACAGGGATGGCAACCCGCCGCATGCCTGGCATGCAAGGCGTCCTGTAACAGTCCAATTTATTTAAGGAAGGATATTACCACTATGTCATTCAGAGTCAAACATTTTAGTACAAGCCATAATTATGAGTTTTTGCTATATGCCCATCATACATAAATTAATGGGTTATAACAAAATGTTGGATCTTAATTTTCTCTGATAGAAGCTCCAACTATCCCAAATCCCATTCTTCAGTCCTGTGGCTCTGAAAAACGTTGTAAGATTTATATGAGCTTACACTCAATAAGTAAGCCTACTATCATATGATATAATCATTTCATCATTTCAAGATATTATCAAAACACACATGTATAACACTTCCAATTTCAAATACATTCATCATGTTATCAAAACATGCATGTCATCAGCTCAAATAACTTTGGAAGCTTAATTATACAATAAATGCCAAAATATGCAATGTAAACAAACCCACTGTAATCATATTATTATTTCCTTATGTGTCTCACGCCCTACAACACCCATCTGGTGTATCACTCTTTAATGTCCCCTAAAAGGAAGGGTCCTGGTACCAGCGTTATGCCAAATATCATAATCAATCACAACACATCCTCTAGATGTGTTATGCAATATACAATCACATCCAAATGTGTCCTCCACATATCTCCCCTATGGAGGTGGGTCCCGTATCACTTGGCATTTCACATCATTTCACATCATATGAGAACCGCGGCTGACACATATCATCATCATATTTGCATGTAGCACATCATGCATCATCATGAGCATAAGCTTCTCATATCACATACAGTTATTTGTACATTCATAGCATAAAAATACATCAATAATACCAGTATATTTGCAAAGCCAAAATAATCACATTATTCGATTTTTGCACATTTATAATCCATTACTTTGCAAAATATTAGTAATCACATATAATTATAACAGATACCCAATTGTATAACAAAATTCCATTTTGTCTTATTTTTTGCAATATATCTCAATATAGCATTTAAATACATAATTTTAATATTTTAATAATTTATAAAAATTATGATAAATGACTTACTTACCTCAGTACGCTAATCCCGAACTATAAATCAGCTATGTGGACATCTGGTTACCTACAGCATTAATTTTCACAATTAAATCTCAAAAATTGGAATAATGAAGCATCCTCTAAGGTCTACCCAGTCTAATCCTGGGCCCAACTTTGGGCTCGAATATCTCCCAATATATAAGCCCGAATGAAAAATAAAAATATTCCGGGAAACTAGAATCAACGCCGAATCGGGCCATATTTTTATTTCTCCATTCCCGACCCAATACGGGGCTCAAAACGTGGCCCAAAATTTGCTCGCGAGACGGCCCAATAGGGCCCAAAAGGAGAACGGCCCAACCAGGCCCGCTCCCCTTTCACCCCCGCCTCCCCTATCGTGTTGCAATCTCACAATGAATTTTAAACGTCTAAGAATGATTTACATTCGTGGCCGGCGCCGATGCTCATGGAATGCTCCCCCTCCTTATATAGTGCTTAGGCTGATGGATGCCTTTCTTGGGGGTTGCATATGGTGTGTCGTCACAATGCTCTGTTAAAGTAACAGGGCAATTAACAACCCCCATCAAAAGAATAATGCCGATATAAGCGACAGCAACCATAATATTTTATATTGCATCATCCCCCCTCCCACCATTAATTCAGTTTCTCCCACGTGATCTCTGGATAAGGTTCGGCTCTAGATTACGCACAAAGATCTCTTTATTAACAAGGTTGACTTTCTAAATCAAGAGTGGAACGTGACCAAGAAAAGTAAAGTAAGATCATGCGTAATTTCCTTTGCTGACGAGCCAAATCCACCACATATCCTGATGTATGGCCCATACTGCATGGGTTAGAAAAATCTTTAGTTCTAAAAATTATTCATAATTAAAAATTTAACAATTTAAAAAATTTGAAGAATAAATTTTAGATCTTAAAAAAAAAAAAAAAAAGGCATGTCTGAACCAAGATTAGTAAAATATCATATAAAGATAATATTTGCTTATTTGTTTAAAATTGCGATAAACGATTTTTATGGTACAATAATTTATCTTCAACTTGATCTTTTTTATCAAATGTGTTCGTAAGAAAGGTTAACAAATTCCTTCAATCACTTAAAACAAGAATTAACAACCAAAAATAATCTTAAAAAATTAAAGAAGAAGAGGTTCTTAAGAGAAGAAGATATTAGGTTAACTCAATTATATTTCGAGAGGCTCTTAAGCAAAGGAATTAAGGTAACTTAGCCCATTAGAAATACATGCATTTAAGTCTCTTTTATAGATTAAGATAAGCTTTTGAATTGAAGTTTGAAAAATAAAAATTAATGCGACAAAATGATTTAACCATCAAAATATATGGTGGACAGTTAAGTCCCTTAAGCAAGTGTAGAAATATTCAACTTGTAAAGAGAATATTGACTCCACTTCACTCGGTTTGGAATATAGGTTCTCCATCTTACGTTCACATCGCATCTTATTCTATCTCTTCATTACTTTATTAGTGATAATTCTTAGTTTAATTTAAAATTTTAATTATTCTAATGATAAATATAAATTAAAAAGATTGGCTACTAAATTTATTAGCATTTTTGTTGAGAATTTTTCCAACCATTTTATTAATTTAATAATTTTTATGTGGGTATCTATCCCAAAACATCATGATGGGATGGAATTAAAAGATCTTCGTTTACGGAACCGTGTGAAGAAGCCGGAGGTTCCAAGCCTATCTCTATCCAATGCAGAGCGAAAGAAAGAAATGGGATCATCTAGCACTGTCTTCCATTCATTTGATGCTGAATGAGCCAAATAAATACTTCCCAAACCTGTGGTTTTCCACATGTGACACATCAAATTGACCAAGGGTTGCAGCTTGCATCTGTGACTCATCTAGATTGGATTGGTGGCTTGTTCGGGCTGACAATTTTCACAGAGTCTTGTTGACAATCCACTCCCTTTTGGCATTTTTTTTTTTTTCTTGCTCATGTGGTCTAGAATCAGATGAGTTATCCATGGGAAAAACATAGTTTAGTGCGAGGTTAGTGCTGTACCTCATAGAGATATGGGGAGATCCAACTAAGTTTTATGTATGTTATAGGTTATAGCGGCTGTTTCTGTTTCTGTTTCTTTTTTTCTTTTTCTTGCTCATGTGGTAGAACTGAGTTTCCATGGAGAAACGTACTAAGTGGAGGAGGGACCATGAATTGCGTTCGTTGCTGTCAAACTCAGGTGAAAAAGGGAAAGGATGGTTCTACCATAAATGAAATAAAAAACAGGGGAGATGCCGTTCCCCCTCACATATTTTATGAGCGAAAAATATGTCTGAGTACATGGTTTCAAGATCAAATTCCTAAGTCACATTTTTGTAGACTGAGAACCGGCACATGATATCATAAAACACAAAATAAAATAACCATAACACAATTGCCAAGCTTTTTTGGAGAAAAATATGTATTCTTTTCAAGAAAGAGGGATGGGCCCAATGAGTTTTATGTAAGATTTCTTTAAAAAATCATTATTAGTATTAATGTTTAGCCGTGAAAATAAAGTTAACCAATTTAATTATATTTGCTATATATGCTTGATGCTAGATGAATTACTGTAGGGCTTCTTTAGGTTTCAGAAGATGATGCATCTGTACTTAAGATATTTCTTGCTTATAACTCCCATAATATAGGAAATAATTGTCTCATCACTTATCATTTTTTAAAAATAATTATCATGTTAATTACAGTTTTCACCTTTCTAATAGTTTTCATATTAGTTGATTCATTCCACATTACTTTGATTTTTCATCTTTGAATATTTTAAATCATAACAAAGACCATTTTTAGGATTGATAATGTAATTATGAGGGTAATCATGTGATATTTTTTCAAAAATTTTCTCATATTAATAAATTTTCTCTACACCTTCAAAGTTTGGTATTCATTGAATGGGACACATTTTTTATATAAAAATTATAAATTTTAATCAAGAAATATAGTTATTTTACTTTTCTTAATATTTTTTAAAAAATTAAACTTCAATTTTGTTCGTCTAAAATTACTATTCAATACCATCAGCACTTAATAATATTTCTATTCCTTTTCACTTTTCATCGTTTATGATACCATCCATATATTGCTGCTGGAAGCATGATACAAAAATTCTTAATTAATAGAAAGGTAGGATAATATAACTTAGTATTATATTTTGTATCATGAAAGCAAAGAAAGGTTAAAGAAACAACTCATACAAAAAGGTGCTTTAGTGTATACCTTCTCCACAATTTTTTTTATAATTTTTACATTTTTATTAAATAGACCATGGCCTTTTATGCATGTTCCTGGCCTCGGTCTAGAAATTATACTAAAAATAATTCCATGTTAAGACTCGAGTGGCAGGGTTGCATGTGTCAACCTTTACTTCTCACTACTAAATTAATATTAAAAAATAGTGCATTCTCTTATGTATAAAATATTAAAATGTTTTTACACTTAAGTCCTTATTAATTTTAAAAATATTTTTTCTTGCTTTTTTAAGACATCTAAGAATACTATCATTCATGATAAAGAATGCACCTTTTTAACCCGCCATATGTAATTAACTAATTAAATTATTAAATGCTATCTTATCTTTGATATTTTCTTCTTCGCCTTCCTCACTTTTTTACCATAAAATTAACTTTATATAAAATCATTACTTCAGTAAATCACGGCCAACATTGCTTTCTCTCGGTGCTTGGCAATCATCTCCTAAGAAAATATAATTGTAGAATTAATTTCATCCTAATAAAGTATATTTAATTTTAAAAAAGCATCAATTTATTATATTTTCTTTTTAAAATATAACTTTTTTCCAGAAGAAAATACAGCACCTTCTAAGCTTTAGCCATTTCATTTAATACGCTGGCCCTAAAAGGTTCAAAAATTTTGAAGCTTTCGTTTAGTACATAAAAATTTATTTTATTAAAAGATTAATAAATAAAATAATTAAAAAAATATGGTATATTATAATTTAAATATCAATTTAGTTTAAATAGAGCAGAACGAATGAAGTAGATTCATGTAGTCCATCTCATGTAGTTGAAAAAAAAGTTTAGATGAATTGAGTTGAGTTAAGTTGAGTATTAAAAAGTTAAATTTATTTTATAATATTAGGTAGTTTTATTCAATCTAAATTTTAAATTAAGTTTTAAGAATCATTTTAATATTATTAAAAAAAATATTATAATTATTAAATATTAGTGCCATTCGTTGGAGATGGATAGAATTGATGTTTGTGTTATAAAATTGAAGTTTTGAGGTGTTTGTTTTTTTCAAGTCTAAATTGATCAAATTTAAGGGGCTTTGTTATAATTTTTTTATTTTTATTTTATGGGGAGCAATGAATGCTGGAAGGCTTAAAAACAACAGTAGGCGGTTGCGGGTGACGCCCCGCGAGGATTCTGCGGCGAGCCAAGAAATAGAAATAACAGACGGAAAAAAAAAAAAAAAGAGTAAAGCGAAAAAAGAGAAGGAGGAAAAGGCGGGGACGGCGCCACTTTGGAGGGCGGGCCCCAGCGGCGGCGCACTACGAGCGGTGACGAGCCGCTGCCAACGTGGAACATGACGTCATGGATGACCTGTCGTAGCGTCGGGCTCCTCTTGCCCGAACGTATCGCCACGGCCGGGCCCCACCGACCCACCTCAAAGGAAACACAATAAAGCCCCAATTGTTTTACCATATAAATTCTTGCCATCGTGGCCGATATCTATTGGTTTCAATCAGAATAAACTTTGCCCAAAGACCAGTCTTAATAGGCCACGTGGACCAAACAAAACTTACGTTTCTAGTTGGCAATCCCAGTAATGCACCGTGAAAAAAAGCCCGCGGGCCGCAGCAGACCGCTTGGCGTAACCTGCGCCACTCCTCCTAACGTGCGCGCGTCCGCTCGGACTCGATATTTTTATGTTTTTTTCCGCTGGTCCATTCCACGATTACCCCTCCTCTCGCCAGTTTTTCTCTCCTCTCTAGCTTGCTTCTCTCAATTTGTTTTCTTTTGGTCCTCCTACTCGCTCGCCTCCGTCGGTCATCGCTCACTGCCGTCTCTCTCGGTCCCCCCGCCGCCTCAGCACCCCAGTTCTCATCGCTCGCTTGGGATCTTGGATTGCTGGAGTTCTTGAACTCGTTGCTCCTCAGGGCCTGCAATTCGAGGTGTGCGTCTTCTTGGCGTGTGCTTTTTAATGTGTTTTTTTTGTCGAAGATTTGTATTTGGTTCTCCTACTCCCTCCTGCGAAGCAATCTTCCCATCTGGTCTGTTTGTGAGGGAAAAAAACTTATTTTTTTATTCTCTTTTTCTTGAAGGCTGATTTTTTTCCCCCGTGGAATGCTCTGTAGCCACTGGATTTTGGATTTTTCCTTATTCTTGGCGGGCAAAATCCAATTTCTTTCAAGATTTCGTCATTTTTCTCCTTTTCTTTGTGCTCCAAATCTCACGAGTTGTTTGTTTGTGTTATTTTTGAAAAGCGGAAGAATTTTGGCAAATCATTAATATGGTCTTTTGCACACGCTTTTGATGTGATTCATCTCCTCTTTCTCATGAAATAGAAATTTTTTATTCGTATTTTTCTTTAGTTTTCAATTTCTGAGTTTGCTATTTTAAGAGAGTTGTCATCTTTTATTTGAATATAAGACATGGTCTGTATGGCTGCTATTCTTCATGCGATTCTTATGGGGAAAGTAGTAATATCCATGGGTTCCGTGAATCTGGACCCTTTTTTGGTGTATGGATACGGATGGAATTAATAGGATTCAGCGAATCCGTTCATTATTTCGTTGTAATTTGGTTTCTTGAGCCAAATGGTTTTAATGCACTGACATTGTTGCTTCGCTTACTGGTTTCCTCATGCAGTCTAAATCTCCTGTCTGTGGCTCTACATCCTTTCAACATAGCCTTTCACACAGCAACGAAGCATCTTGTGGTCTGGTAGCTCCACCACTTAATTCAGAGTTTGATGCATTCTGTTACACTAACCTGTTAGCATTCTTTGCACTAGTCTGTTAACGTGCTTTTCTTTTCCTTACTAGATCTCTCTGTTATTCTTAATGATATTTGATTTTGTTTCAATTCTCCCAATTATCCTGTACTGATCTCTAGGCATGTTTATCTATCTCTTTCTGTTTAACACGTTTTTCCTTCACAAGATCTCCGATGTGCTTATTGAGATTTGATTTTGTTTCAGAATTCTCTCAGTTATCCTGTAGTGATCTCCAAACTTGTTTATCTATCCTTTTCTGTTTCTTCTTATTATTCTCCATCCTTTAAAAGGATTCTGGATTCAGTTTGTCTTTTTTACATTATTTTTTATATTTGGCATCACCTAATGTTTTGTTTGGGTATTTGAAAGACTGGCTGGTTTCTGTTACCTTTTCTGCTAGTTGGGTACTTTATCTCTTTTATGGTAGTCATGTTGTGGTCTGAATCAGTTGATACAAGTCTCAGTTTCCTTTCATTCTTCTAAGAACACTGCAATTTGTATGATTTTGATTGCCCTATCACAATGGTTCGAGTGCTTTATTATCATCTATCTTTTTGTTGCTTGAGTATCATTGTAATACCCTCTGCACATCAGTTAAAAAGAAAGCTTTATGAAAATCAATATAATTAAACTTTTCGACTAAATTCGCTTTCTTGATGCTTTTATTGAGTTGTCTCTTTAACGCATCTTAAATCACTCAAAATGGAGGTCATATGAGGAAGTTATAAGCAATTTAATGAATATATTTAGTTGTGGCAAACTTTTAGAAAATCATGAGGATGCCATTTCATGGCCTGTAAATTAAAGATGATGTTTTTGGCATCTTTATTTAAATTTTTATATTGCTTTCTTTTCAAAACTCATATTAGATGAATTAAAAGTCTAGTAGGAGTTAGAAATTTATTTTTTTGATATTTATTACCTTAGTTTTCTTTAAGAAATTATAACCTAATGGAAGTGGGAAGTCTATTAGCTTTAGAAAGTTAGTATTTTACAAAAGAAAGAAACCTATTGGCTTTACAAGAACTCTCTATAAATAAAGATTTGGATGAAATCTTATGTTATGAAAAATTTATTAATAAAGTTCTTAAAGATTCTCTTCAATTCCAGGCTAAGAGAGATTTCTTAGTTGTCATGGTGTGAGACCACGATTTTGTAAAAGGTTGGAGGTGCGAAATCCAAGACTTTTAAGAGGTTGGCATGAGGGTACTAGTGATATCTTTTTGATCTTGTGCGAGATAAGGAACCTTAAAAAAATCCCCTATTTGCATCAATTAGACTTTTCTTTTGGTAGAGGTAAGAGTTTCTATCGCACAATAACCTGGACAATAAGTAATTTGGGAGAATTCCTATATGTCGGAATTGTCTGGTCATTTATGTTTCTTTACATATAACTGCATCGCATGTTGATGATTTTGAATTTCATGATATATGTGTTTTTTGCACATATTTTGTATGAAATATATTATTAAATCATATTTTGGCTTGATTGGCATAAAGATGGAATTTGGGTAAATTTAATTGCTTAAAAAGGAGTATTTGGACTGGCCACAAATTATGGATTGTTGTTATCAGTAGGTATGTGGAAATAGTGAAATTGCCGCCATGAATAGGTACATGGAAATTATGGATTGCCACCATGAGTAGATACATCGAGGCTATGGATAGCTTTATCATCGATTGATGTGTGATATTAGGGATTGTTGTTATGGACAGGTATGTGGAAGTAGATTGCCGTCATGGGTAGGTACGTGGAGTGTTGATGTCTCTACCATTGAGATATGTTGAGGATTATTAATGATTTATTGAGGATGGTTTGAGGTTTTCTGTCATGGTTTTAAGCATGACCATTATTAGTCCAATACCAAAGATAAATTGTTACTGAATCCAATATGTTCATCAGAGATAAAAGGATAACTTATTTGGAAATATTGTTGACCGAAGATATTGTTATATGATACATGTGATATCAGTTGCAACAATTAATTACTGGTATGTGATGTCTGTATATTGTGATATTTGAGTATCAATTGATATATTGTGTGGTTGTTTGGTGTTTTCTATTCAATTTGGCATTGACATTTAGTAGTGTGTGCATAATTCTTACTAAGTTGTTAGCTCATGGGATATTTTAATTATCTTTTGTGAACCACAAGATGAGTAAGATTGGGATACAAGAGAATTCAAGTGAAGATCAAGTAGATTAGAGTAGTTATATTATATCTGTTACCTATCAAAAAGGAGAATTGTAATTGGATAAATTTTATTATTATCATCATTATTCATGGTACTCTCCAATTTTGGATATGAACAAAAATATATTGTGTTATTGTGGAAATTGATTAAAAAAAGGCCTTGCATATTTTCTAAGGCAACACCTTAGAGGATGTGCAGCCGTGTCGTGTGTCCCACCAAAGATGGGTTTGGGGTGTGAAAATCATGGACTTACATTTTCTGATATGTAGTGTTCTCTCATGG
This sequence comes from Calamus simplicifolius, assembly GCA_900491605.1. Taxonomy (NCBI): domain Eukaryota; kingdom Viridiplantae; phylum Streptophyta; class Magnoliopsida; order Arecales; family Arecaceae; genus Calamus; species Calamus simplicifolius. Next base: position 351,279 of record UESW01001765.1, on the reverse strand, counting down.
TACTTTTGGTAATTTGTGCATGTAGAGGTGTGATCTTATTGAATATATATACTAATTTATGAAAACTTTCTATGAACTTGGTAAAGACATGGCAAACTATACCTAGGAAAGGGGTGGACTTGTGACTTCTTTTCTTATGAAAACAAAAACAATGAGAAAGTAAAAATATTCATGTAAAGATAAACATGGTGATGAAAAATGCATTGTGGGTTCTACTTTCATTTCAGTGGAAACATGTAAGTTTTAAGTATGAATAGTTCAAACCTAAAGTATGAAGCGATGGGTAAATGGCAAGATGGTAACTTCTTAAAACTTTCAGCAGTCATGATTGTTTTGTGTATTTCATATTATGACACTGTCGCCTTGTTGAGTGGTCAGACGCTCCATTGAATTTTGTAGAACTTATTGCAATTTCATTAGCTATTGTATGTCATAGTTCTTTTCCTATTTTTAGTAAACTAAGAATATATATATTTTCATCATGGATGCATGTTCAGTTCCATGGAATGCTAATTGTTCTACTTTCTAGATTATGACTTCTTGATCATGTTGCTACTCACTCCAACTACTCTTTTATCATTTTTTTATGGTATTTTTTCATTTGTTTCTTTTGTTGCAACCATAGTTGGTGCTGCCTGTCTTATATGATTTAAAATTTTCAATAAGGTTTAGAAAGCTAAGTGCATATAATATAAGTTAGAAATAACTCAAGCTGAAAGCAGTTTTGACTTTTGGTTGGACTTGATGCAACCAGAGTTTGTTTTGGAAGGTTGCCTCTAAAATATTTTTGAATTTTTTCTCTTATCAAGTTGGTTTGCTTGCTTTTGCATATAATCTCCATGTTCCCTTAAATAATTATTGTGAAGTCCAAAAAAGTCGAACGGAAAAGGGTGTTGTACGAACATTTACTCCTCTCTAACAATGACATAATTCCTTTCTTCCATCCTGATAATCCATAAAAATCCTCTAAGGTGATGATTCTTAAGGATAATTGAAACATTATTTTTATGCCTTAAAAATCTGAAATCAATAAGTTATTAGATATCTTGAGATAAAACATGTTACATTTCTGCCAAGCAGAAAGGACATGTTGATAGCTGGAGGAGCCGTCTTTGAGCTTGATGTCTAACAGAGTGGTGCATTGTGATATAGTTAAAACTTCAATGTCAGTTACCTTTTAAGTGGTGTGTCTTGTTGTTTCTCTTTGCTAGAAGTGCTATTTTAGAGGCTTTTGTTAGTTTGAATATTTGGAGATTGAAAGTTTAAAGTATAATCAAGGAGCACTTTGAGGTTGATATATTATAATTGTCGGTGTTTATTAAAATTTATAATTTATTCATTTTATAAGTCCTTTAGAGAAATCTACAATCTAGATCAAAAGTCTTGAGGATCTTGAGTGGCTAGAGGGTCTATATAACCTTTCAAAAGAAGTTCCAGCTTCAGACTTTGGATATTTAACAGGAATTCAGATTGTGGTGGATTTTGCGTTTTCAATGCTTCTTCCCCCCCTTCTTCGATTTCTTTTCTACACTATTAGCACATCATTTCTTGGCCTGATATTGGATTTTGCGAAGAATTTTTTAGCAGCTTAGTTTCTGTTTTAGTTTTATCCCTATGCCCTCAGAGCATAATCAAATAATTGCGTTGTGGCATTTACTGTTTGATCTGCCATTTGTGGTTTCCAAATTCCCAGGTTGATCAAGACATATCCATGGTTCACTGGCAATGTTTGCTATGTTCATACCTTTATTGACAATTCTAGTTTAGACTTCATTGATGGTTTTGTGACACACCTTGTAGTCTGATGATGATCCTAGAATTACAGTGGAGCATAGCGTAGCATACTGGTACTGGTAGCTTACTATTATGGAATGGTACATACTATGGACAAATGATATTGGCGGCTGGTGCCCAAGGAATGCTAAACTGTAAATACAACTAGCAATTGATTGAATGTGTGTATTACTAATGCATGCCCAAGGATTGATCGGTCTTGATTTCTTTTATGCTGCTAATTTGTCCTCCACTTTTTTGTTCTGTAGCAGGAATTCTTGGCTGCTCTGCTTCTGATGATGATGTCCATCAGCAGCAGCAAATCATCAGATATTGTAGCCTAACTTCAACAGTTAGTGTTAACTGCTCTGCATTTTGTCAAGATCTCTGAAATGGATCGTTGCGATACATCAGGTTTTGTTAGCGGAGGTGGCAAGCATTCCTTCAGATGTTTCTAACGTAGTTAAATATTGTTAGCTACAAGTCCTGGAAGTCAGGCTAACTGGTTCTTTTTGATTAATATCTGGTTGATATAAGAGGTCCTCTGCTGGTAATGGTAACGAACAACAGCATTCCGAACCCAGGCTCTGCTGCCAACGTCTTCTCTTTACATGATTTTGGCTCTTGGAGCAAAGTTCCATCAGGAGCCGAAGTTTGGACAGATGTTACATTACGACTTGATTCCCCTGGTACCTCCAGTCTGTATGGTTCCAATGCTAAGGGAGCAAAGAGGAAGTGGGGAGGTATCAATGGATTGGAGGGTCCTGAACATCCTTTACTTGCACTGGGTTTAGGGCAGTCACCGAGTTCCTCTGACATTAGCAAGGTTAGCTCGACAACCGCTTGCACCATGTCTTCAGTGAAGGAAACTGACGAGGAATCCTCAACAGTTGTGGATTTGAATTTTCAGCTTCGTCTTGGCAATGAGATTATGTCCAGCCCTAAGAAATCCTCTGTTGCTGCTCCTAAAACATCAGGAACTGGGCCGTTGTATGATCTCCAATTCAGTCTGTCAGCCGGCCGATCTAAATCTGTTATCACCAGTATCACCCCAGATCAATTTCAGCACAGCTTGGAGACATCAATAGTGACCAGTCGAGTGCCAATAGTTGATGAAGGATCCGCATCATCTGGCTGGATATTTGGGAGTGTTATGACACCTTCTTTATATACTTCAGAGACAACCAGCAGCTTTCCTTCCAGCCAAAAGATTCATGCCAAAGATGCAGTTTCAGTTGTCCCAGACCTCGCATCAACCATGACACAGACAGTGAAAGGCCCAGTTGCCTGTACTTCCAGGGTTTCTCATCTGCAGCAACGCAACACTACCATAAAGACTTGTCAGTTCCAGGGATGTGGGAAAGGAGCAAGAGGTGCTTCTGGACTATGCATAGCCCATGGTGGGGGACGAAGATGCCAGAGACCTGGCTGTTACAAGGGGGCCGAGGGCAGGACCATCTTTTGCAAGGCCCATGGAGGTGGTCGGCGATGCCAATACCTTGGCTGCACAAAGAGTGCTGAAGGACGCACTGATTATTGCATTGCCCATGGTGGTGGTCACCGCTGCAACCATGAGGGCTGCAGCCGAGCTGCTAGGGGAAAATCTGGTTTATGTATCAGGCATGGAGGTGGCAAGAGGTGCCAGAAGGAGAATTGCACCAGGAGTGCGGAAGGTTACTCTGGCCTCTGCATCTCCCATGGAGGTGGAAGGCGCTGTCAATTTCCAGGATGTTCGAAGGGTGCACAAGGGAGCACAATGTTCTGCAAGGCACATGGTGGTGGAAAGAGGTGCACATTTTTGGGGTGTACCAAAGGTGCTGAAGGGAGCACTCCTTTCTGTAAGGGACATGGTGGAGGGAAGCGCTGCTCATTTCAGGGTGGAGGTGTGTGCCCAAAGAGTGTGCATGGTGGGACTCAGTTTTGTGTTGCCCATGGTGGTGGGAAGAGGTGTGCCATTCCTGGGTGCACAAAGAGTGCTAGAGGGCGAACAGATTTCTGTGTCCGGCATGGTGGGGGGAAGCGATGCAAGTTTGAAGGGTGTGGGAAGAGTGCCCAGGGTAGCACTAATTTTTGTAAGGCACATGGAGGAGGAAAGCGCTGCTTGTGGGGCCAAGTAGGGTCAAATTTTGGTGCTGATGCCTCTCCTTGTGAAAGGTTTGCTAGGGGCAAAATTGGTCTTTGTGCTGCACATACCGCCCTTGTGCAAGACCGTTGTGTTCATGGTGGGGGCACACTGGGATCTTTGGCCACCCAATATGCAACACTGGTTAAAACTGAGAAAATGAAAGATATCGTTGTTGAAGGCGATGCATTCTCAAAGATGGGCAAGGATGGAGAAAATCCTGGAGGCTGGAGTGGTTCTGATGCAAAGAGTATTATTATGCCACATCTGATCCCTTGCCACTCTGGTGGGTCTGTTTCGCTTCCAGAAAGAAGGGTGCATGGAGGGAGTCTAATGGCAATGTTGTCTAGCAGTGCAGGCCTTCAAAGCAACTCCACAAGCCAATCGGATGGCGGCACTTCAGAGCAGGGTGTGTCACATCCCATGATGCACTGGTGGCTATAATGGCCAAGCATGCTTTTCTAGATGGATACTTCCTTGTGTGTGGTTTTGATCTTATATTATAGTTCTGGCACAGCATGGTCTGCCTGGGTATTATCTGGGATGCGGAAACCAGTGCTTCATATTCATCGATTATATTTGCTTGAACTTAGATGTGATCGCAAGGCCCTCTTGTGCAAAAATACAGGGAAAGATCTGAGAGGCAAACTTCTAGTGTAGGTTTGCTCGTTCTCTCTTCGGATACTGTAAACATGACTCGTATGCATACATGTTGAGCTTTATGTGCTCCTTGTTGAGAACATCTTAACTTTGATTCTGTGATGTGTCATATCTTAGATCTGTTAGGGCTAGATAGTTGTGTTTCTTATTTATGTAAATTGGTTGTGTTTTTTTTTTTTTTTTTTTTGTGTTAACTTGAGATACTTTTCAAATGTGAAAAGCTGTAAACTAGCTAGCTCAGACTGGCTCCTTGTCCAAATATGCTGTACAATTTGTTTCATAAAGATTGCATTACTAAACCTTCAGCAGGACTTTTGAACCTGATGACCAGATGACCTCTCATTTTCTCCAGCAAATATGGCTCTTTTGTGAATTCCAAATCCATCTTGCTCTATCATGATAATTTTCTTTCACACGTTGCACATGAACTCACCTAGTGTCTTACTGTGAAGGTTTGGTATGATGCCAGCAGTGTTTCTTGCGCTCCACATCAGAAAAGCATATTGCTATGTTATGTGATAGATATTGACAATCTTGTTCCCATTTGGACCATCAACAGGATGGGACGCTCAACTTGCAATGGTTGTGTTATCATTGTAAGACTTAATTTAAATATATTGATCACGATATCAAATATGCGGAAATACGGTATCAATATATTTATTATGATCGATAAATACCTTCAGCCATTATTATTAATGTTCTTTCCGATGAGGATAAGGAATTCGATCTTTCTTGAATCAGCTGCACGGGATCTTGATCTTTCTTCTCTCTAGGGATCTCGATCTTCCTCTTTCGATGGATCTTGATTGATCTTCCTCCTCCTCTCGATAGAACTTGATTGATCCTCCTCCTCTCGATGGATCTTGATTGAGTTCTTCCAATCAACGAGCCATCGCACTCTGATGGTGTATGCCCTCAGGATGTGCTCTTGATCAGGGACTCAATGCCTTCGCTTATTAGGTTTTTCTTTCGATAACCTTGTTAAAAGCCTTAGAAAGGGTTTCTTATTTATACTCAAATCCCTTCACCGCATGCTCCCATCAAGCAAGCATTCAACATTTAAGGGGGGGCTGTTATCACTTCTTAATTAGTGAAACGATAGTAATAAAATAAGAACCATTAAAGCGACGGGTTATTACATTCTCCCACTTGGTCCGTATATTTTATCAACACTGAACAAGAAACTAAATACATGAATCATAGCGATAGGTCCTCTATAATTGAGTATTATCTTCTATGTATTACAATGCATTCAATTTCTTTACCACTATTCCAAATGTGACAACATAACATAATGAATAAACCATATGTTTATTCATAGTCCAAAATAAAAGTTTGTCATTTCTCAAAAGTCATATAACGTGTACACCTGAATGAGAAATAAACAAATAATTGAAATAAGAGTTTCTTTGTACAAATTGTTATCCATACAATTATATCATGGAACCAACTCCCATTCTTATCACATGATCCTTAAAATTCTTAATTGGCATGCCTTTAGTCAAAGGATCAGCTATCATCAATTCAGTGCTAACGTGTTCTATGACCAGTTTGTTTTCTTTAACACGTTCTCTTATGGCTAAATACTTAATGTCGATATGTTTACTTCGACTACCACTCTTATGGTTTTTAGCCAAAAATACAGCAGCTGAATTGTCACAGTATAGTTTAATTGGCCTAGTAATAGAGTCAACAATTCTAAGCCCTGAGATGAAACTCTTCAACCATACACCTTGCGATGTAGCCTCAAAACAAGCAACGAACTCCGCTTCCATAGTAGAGGTAGCAGTCAAAGTATGCTTTGCACTCCTCCATGATATGGCTCCACTAGCTAATATAAATATAAATCCTGATGTTGATTTCCGAGAATCAACGCAGCCAGCAAAGTCCGAATCTCAGTAGCCCTCTATCTCCAAATGATCAGTTTGTCTATACATGAGCATGTAGTCCTTGGTCCCTTGAAGATACCTCATGACCTTTTTAGCAGCTCTCCAGTGGTCTAAACCTGGATTACTCTGATATCTTCCCAACATTCCTACTGCAAATGCAATGTCAGGTCTTGTGCAAACCTGAGCATACATTAGGCTTCCAACAGCTGAAGCATATGGAATGTTGTGCATCTGTTCCCGTTCAAGTTCATTTTTAGGGCACTGGTTCAAAGCGAACTTGTCACCCTTCACTATAGGTGCAACACTTGGTGAACAATTTTTCATCCGAAATCTCTCCAAGACTTTATTGATATAAGTTTCTTGAGACAATCCCAAAATGCCTCGAGATCTTTCTCTATGGATCTTAATGCTAATGACATAAGATGCCTCACTCATATCTTTCATATCAAAATTTTTGGAGAGAAATTGTTTCACCTCATATAACAACCCTTTATCATTGGTTGCAAGTAGAATGTCATCCACATATAGGACCAAGAAACAAATTTTGCTCCCACTAAACTTTTGGTATATACATTGATCCATGATGTTCTCTTCAAAACCAAAGGAAGAGATCACATCATGAAATTTTAAATACCACTGACGTGAGGCTTGTTTCAATCCATATATGGATTTCTTAAGCTTGCAAACCAAATGCTCACCATCACCAGAGGAAAATCCTTCAGGCTGTTTCATGTAAACCTCTTCCTCTAGATCTCCATTAAGGAATGCGGTCTTCACATCCATTTGATGTAACTCAAAATCAAAATGAGCTACCAATGCCATAATTATTCGAAGAGAATCTTTCTTGGATACAGAAGAAAATGTCTTCGTATAGTCGATTCCTTCCCTCTGAGTGAATCCTTTGCCAATGAGTCTTGCTTTATATCTCTCAATGTTGCCTTGTGAGTCTTTCTTTATTTGAAGATCCATCTACATCCAATGGCTTTTACACCATCAGGCAACTCAACAAGATCCCAGACTCGATTAGATGCCATAGATTTCATCTCGTCCTTCATGGCATTGAACCACAAGTTTGATTCCTTAGAACTCATGGCTTGTGAAAATGTTTCAGGATCATTTTCGGCTCCAATGTTATAGTCAGATTCATATAGATACACAACATAATCACTAGGAATTGCTGATTTCTTTATTCTAGTTGATCTTCTTAATGTTGTGTCAATGACCTCTTGAGGAGTATCTTGCATAACTGATTGTTAATGAACAACACGATCTTCTAGATTACCATCAGCTTGTGAAATCTCAATGACTGGTTGTTGGGCACTTAATTGAGTTTGAGGAGTGCTATAAATAACAACCAATCCCTCACTTAAAGTGGAAGCTGGAATAACTGAATGATCTTTCTCAGAAGAAGCCAAATACTGAGATTGATCACTCCCACTGATCAAGTCATTCTCAAGAAATTTTACATTTCTTGATTCCACAATCCTAGTGCTGTGAGATGGACAATAAAATCTATAACCCTTGGACTTCTCAGCATATCCAATAAAGTATCCACTAATAGTCCTTGGGTCTAGTTTCTTTTCTTATGGATTATAGACTCTTACTTCAGATGGGCATCCCCAAACACGTATATGTTACAGACTTGGTTTCCAACCTTTAAATAACTCAAATGGCGTTTTGGAAACAGCCTTGGTTGGAACCCGATTCAATATATATGCAGCAGTTTTAAGAGCTTCAGTCCACAAGGATTTAGGTAAGTTAGAGCTGACAATCATGCTCCTTACCATGTCCAATAATGTCCGGTTTCTCCTTTTAGCTACACCGTTTTGGTCAGGAGACCCTGGCATGGTGTATTGTACAACAATTTCATTTTCTTCAAGAAACCGAGCAAACAGACCAGGTGCTTGTCCATTCTCAGTGTATCTACCATAATATTCTCCACCTCTATCTGAACTCACGATTTTAATTTGCTTGCCACATTGTTTCTCTACTTCTGCCTTAAATACCTTAAAGGCATCTAATGCTTCGTTCTTATTATGAAGTAGGTAGAGATACATATATCGTGAATAGTCATCAATAAATGAGATGAAGTATCTCTGACCATACGAATCCATATCTGGGCTACAGATATCCGTATGTATGATCTCCAGTATTTCCGAACTTCTCTTGGCATCTTTCTTGGACTTGTTGGTTTGCTTTCCCTTTATGCAGTCCACACAAGTGTCAAAATCAGTAAAATCAAGAGTATCAAGTACTCCATCTTTTACTAATCTTTTAATTCTCTCAATGGAGATATGACCTAATCTCCGATGCCACAAAATAGAGGAATTCTCATTTATAACACATCTTTTCATACCAGTTTGGGCATGCATCACATTATAGGTGGTATTATTTTTCAAATTAATTTAGAAAAGATTGTCTGACAATGTACCATTCCCAATAAGCTTAGATTTATAAAATAAATCAACAGAGCTTTTATTAAAATTAAAGGAGTATCCTGCTGGTACAAGCCTTGACACTGAAATTAAATTTCTAGAGAAACTTGGAATATAAAATGTCTTTTCCAAATCCAAAACAAAACCAGAATGTAAAATAAGTCTGCACATTCTAATTGCTTCCACATGTGAACCCATCTTGTTTCCTGAATAGATGCTTTGTTCACTTCCCAATGGTTTCCTTTGATTTAGAAAACCCTGCAAGGTATTTGAAACATGGATTGTAGAACCAGAATCAATCCACCATGTGTTATGACATATAACCAAATTGGATTCATGACATACGAATGAGGTTAGAGTACCTTTCTTGTCAAGCCAAGCTTTGAATTTGAGACAATCTTTCTTTATATGCCCTTTCTTCTTGCAAAAAAAGCACTTGGACTCCTTCTTGTCTTCTGTATGGATGGATACTTTACCCTTTCCTTTGCGTTTGGCTTTGGGAGCTTTAGTCTTTCTCTGAGTGACTAAATATGCACTTTCTTCCATTTCTAAAATCAGCCTCCCTTCCTCTTGAACACACATGGTCAGAAGTTCATTAATTGACCATTTGTCCTTGTGTATTGTAAGATATTTTGAAGGGACTATACTGCTGTGGGAGTGAGCTCAAATAAAGTGCACCAAGAAAGATTCTGACATCTCAACCTCTAGGGATTTCAACTGAGCCGCAATGTCCCTCATCTTCATGATGTGCTCACGCACACCTCCAACCGTAGTGAGCTTCATTGATGATAATTTTTTCATTAGAGTGCTAGCCATTGCCTTATCTGAAGACTCAAATTGTGCATCAATAGCCTTCAGAAGTTCCTTGACATTTTTGCACTCAGGAATTGAACCACGTATACTAGCAGAAATTTTAGTACGTATAAACATCATACTGAGGCAATTGGACCGTTCTCATCGTTCATACGCAGCAATCTCAGCCTGAGTGCTAGTAGATGTAACTGAATGTGGTTCATCCTTCCTGATAGCATAGTCAATATCCATGCACCCTAATTGAAGAAGAATTCTCTCCTTCCATAATTTATAATTATCACCACTTAAATCGGGAACGTCACATTTCATATCAGAAATATTAACAGGCAAAATAGCTGCATAAAAATAAAATCATGTTCATGTAATTGAATTTGAGGCATATAACTTGATGTCATGTTTTACCAATGTAAACATGCAATAACATGAATCAATAACATATAATGTGGGCTAAGTTATTATACTCAAATAGACTCATTAACTTAATGATGTGACTAATAAATTATATTCCTTTCTTAATTCCTATGAGTAATTAAGAAAATAATTTGTTATCGCATCCTAATTAATTATATTAGTGCAACAAAATTTCTGTGGGATAAGATTCATTACATTAATATAATTAGTCACAATTAATGTCATCTAACCTTATGTGATCTTTGCAACTCAATATATAATTTTGATTAATCAAAGATGCTGTGGCTACTCCTCAATTAATCAAAATCATATTGATCATATGACATTGAATTCCATTATATGCATATAGATTAACCAATTTAGCATGATTATTAGGTAGTGATCTTAATCAACGTAACATTTCCAAATCAAGATCTAAGTTAGTCAATTGGCCAGGCCAGTGAAAGAGAAGTGGGGGTCCCCCCGTTGCTTTCCTTAGGTCAGTCAATGGAACCAATTAAGTAACCATAATCTTTTACCTTTCTAGACACCAACTGATCAATCAGACCTTGAAAGGATTTGCACTGTGATTTTCACACTACCACCAAATTCATGCATAGAATAAATCTAGTATGCAGAACAGGAGACAACATTTCAATTATCTATTTAATGATTTTAAAATTATCATCTTAAGAAAAATTTTTGTTAATTAAAACACGTCCGATCGTAGCTCATTATTCCCTTGGGCCAGTCTATGCAAAACACCGTATGCATAGAGACTCAGGAGGCGTATTTTAATACAAAAATTTAAACTTAAGAAACAAATGATAAAAACAAATCATGTTACATGATTTAATAAAACATTAAACAGATAATAAATGCATTTAAAATTCAACCAAATCCCGTGAGAGAACGGAAAGACCATAGGCGAGAAAAGCGAAAACCGAAACAGGCCACGTTTTCTCTCTTTTTTAATATGTCACCGCATGTGGTTATGGAAGCCACGTTTCCGCTTCATTTCCTTTCTTTAGTTTTTCCTTTCTTTAATGCTACGTTTCTTTTCTCTTCCTTTCTTTAATGCTATCTCTTTAATACCAAAAAGAAATACGGGAAACCTTTAATGCCAAAAGAAATCTTTAATAGAAAAGAAAGAGGCCATGTTTTGTTTCCGCAAAAAATCGGAATCATAGGTTTAATGGTTTCTGCTCAATTCCATGAACAAAAATCAGAACTAATCGAAACCTGAGATCCAAAAAACTGAAAACGAAAAATATACGGCATAAATTGCTTGAAAAGAGAAACTTGATGGAAACACTCACAAAATAAGGCAGAGGTTTAAAAAGCTCTGATACCAAATGTAACGACCCGGATCCACGGGCCCGTTTCGTTACAAGAAAGCAAGACGGACAAGGCATACCATATTGTAACGACCCGAATCCACGGGCCCGCATGGCTCTGATACCTAATGTAAGACTTAATTTGAATATATTGATCACGATATCAAATATACGGAAATACGGTATCAATATATTTATTATGATCGATAAANNNATCTCGATCTTCCTCCTTCGATGGATCTTGATTGATCTTCCTCCTCCTCTCGATAGATCTTGATTGATCTTCCTCTTCTCGATGGATCTTGATTGAGTTCTTCCAATCAACGAGCCATCGCACTCTGATGGTGTATGCCCTCAGGATGTGCTCTTGATCAGGGACTCAATGCCTCCGCTTATTAGGTTTTTCTTTCGATAACCTTGTTGAAAGCCTTAGGAAGGGTTCCCTATTTATACTTAAATTCCTTCACCGCATGCTCCCATCAAGCAAGCGTTCAACATTTAAGGGGGGGCTGTTATCACTTCTTAATTAGTGAAACGATAAAATAAGGACCATTAAAAGCGACGGGTTATTATATGCTGGCCATGCTTCAAGGAGGTTTTACTACTGTTATCCATGTGAAGAGGTTGCAAGGTCCTCCATGGCCAACTTTTATGAAGCAGCCTCTCTTGACTTGGTGGCGATTCCTCGTAAAAAGGCAACGAGTTGATTGCCATGTGCGAGTGACGCTGTGATGCTCAGCAGCATTTTGCATCAATGCATTCATGCCGCACCTCTCGGAGAAATTCAAGGAGCTGGATGCTAACTTCTCTCTTGAATTATTTGGGACATGTCGGCAACATCTAAAACAGACAAGAATAAGTAGCAATATGATATTGCCACCATGGTTATATATAATCAGCTCCTTTTTTGATGGATGCATCCTTCTGTATCAAGCTCTTGGATATTATTGGAATTGTTCATTTTCGGTGCATGTTGCAGAGGTCTAGACCCTAGTGTGAGAGACTGTAAAGTGGCAGAAATTGAACTGCAAGTCTTGTAACCTGTGTTTTCTTAGCTGCTGTGGAATGAACTTTATGTTGATTTCACGAGGGAAGAAACTGTTCCTTCATTTTATATCTGCATAAAAAAAACTTATTCGTTATTAATGGTGATAAATTGACTATAGTGGTAGGTAGAGGATATTATAAGAAGAAGGGGCCTTTCTTCCTATCTCTAAGAGAGAAAGGTTCCATAACCAAACAGCAAAAGAGTTGGATGGATATATATATATATATATATATATATATATATATATATATATATATATAGATCTCCCACAAAGAGTTTTCTCCGTCTCCTCTCTACTTTTTATACTGTGCGCTTGTTCTGATCGGCCTCTCTTTATTCCTCTCACCCCTCCCCCACCATCAACAACATCATCATAATCCTATCGACAGAATCATCATGGCCTCTTCCAACAGGCACTGGCCTAGCTTGTTCAAGTCCAAACCTTGCAACACTCACCACCAATGGCAGCACGACATCAACCCATCATCCCTCATATCAGGAGGCTTCCAGAAGACGACACCTTACACATCAGGTATAAAAATATTTTATTTTTCTATCCTTCAATGGCTGTTAGGGTTTGCTAATATATTAGCCTTTTATCTTTCGTCTGGGGTAGCCATCATGACATCTGTTATTATCTTTGCATGTTTGGGGTGAGTACATTTGTTATCGATAAATGATGGCTGTGTTTTAGGGAGGATCTCACCTTGCCTTTCTTTTCAGAAGTTAATTTGTCATCTTTTTACTTGTACTCTTTCTAGCCTTCTATACCTTGTCGTCTTGGATTCTCCATAATAAACTGTTTACAGAATGAGCAATTTGAAAATTCTGTAGTTCACATGTACCTTTTCTATTAAGAAGTCATGCTTTCATCAAAATGCAATTATAAATACTTATTTATCTAAATTAATTCTTCTTTGCCACATAATCATGGTATCTATATTTATTAGTTCAGTATACAATTTGAAGCATATTACTAGGGTTAGGGTTGTGCACCCATTAACAAAAAAGGTGGCGCAATGCCAGGTTGTGAAGAGCGTAAGCCCGGAAGCCAAAGCCAAGGTGGAACCCAAAGCCGGAGCAGATTCGCATCTTGGAGGCCATCTTCAACTCAGGGATGGTGAATCCACCACGCGACGAGAATCGAAGTATCCGAGCAATTTTAAATTTTGACCAATTTTAAATTTCAACTCAGGTCGGAGATTAGAGATTTGATGCCAATCTTTAATATTTCTAAATTTTTATTTTTTCATGCAAATTTAAATTTTGACCAATTTTATTATTTTTTCATTTATTTTTTATTTTTTAAATTTTCTCAAGAGATGATTTAAGCCAAATTTTATTTTAAAAAAATTGAAAGGAGAAAATTTTTGAAAGAACATAAAAAATTACAAGGAAGAAAATGAAATAGTCAAAAATAAAATGATTTTTTAAAATTATTTTATATTGATGCCAAATTTGTAAAATTTTTCTAAATATTTATTTTTTCACCTTTTTTAAACCAATATTTATCATTTTTAATTTTTAATATGTTTTCATTTTTTCCCAAGAGATGATTTAACCATTTTTTTAATTTTTTTTAAAATCTAGAAGAAATTAAAAGAAAAGAAGAAAAGAAGAAAAAAATGAAATAGAATAAAAATAATAATTTGGAAGAAAATCAAAGGGTGAAAGAAATTAAAGGATTTTTTAAAATTTTAAAAAATTTGGTACCAATTCTTTTAAATATGAACAAATATGGAGAGAGGTTAATGTGGAATATATCTTCTTTGGTTCTGTGCATTCACAAGCGAAGTGGCCTTTCATACCACAGTTGTATCATTTGATCTTTGCCACATTCTTTTACCCTTTGGTTGGCCTTTTTTAGGCTTGGCAACCTTTTTTTCCTTGAAACTCTGTGAACTTTTCTTGTCACTGGATTTACTCCTTCTACCTCTAGAGCGCGAAGCTCCAGAGTGAGCCACATAGACAGGAGTGGGAAGTCTCTATGCGCTCAACCTTCAGCTCGAGATGGTGAGATATGTCCTCAAAAGTCTTGATGTGCTCACTATGAGTCATCAAGAGCTTCATCTGACTCTACTGAGGGTCAGGCAGTGAACGAATCACTGCAACGATCTTCTGTTCCTTAGTGAGATCAACCCCAGCCTCCCTCAGATCCCTAATCATGCCACTCATCACGCGGAGATGTTCAAACATTGAATAATTGGGATCTTTGACATGTTGCATAAATTTGAGGTTCAAGGCTTGCAGCCTTGTTGCTGAGGTCTGACCAAACTGAATCTTGAGCCGGTTCCACATATCCTAGGCAGTTGAAAATCCCTTAAAATCTCCAATCAGATCATTATGCATATAGCTTAATATAGTGAAGCATGCACAACAATCCTTCTTTATCCATTTTTCATAGACTTCGTCATCCTGACGGTTCTATTCAGAGGTACCAGGTTATGGTGGTGTCATGCTGTGTATCAGGGTTTCCAAGACTTCTTGCTCATTGAGTAGATATTGAATCTTTCGGTGCCACACATTGTAATTTTGTCCTTCTAATTGTTCACCTCTACGAGGCCAGCTACACCAGATCGAGAGGCCATCACTATTTTTGGTCAAGCAAAATATGGACATCAGGCACACAATCAGTGTATATCTCTATTTAAAAAAATATTCAGATTTCAAATAATCGTACTTATAACTGGGATCAAAAATTTTGCTAAGCTCATAATCATCACTCATTTAATAAGATAGAACACTGAATCTAATAAATTTTCATAGAACATATCTATGTTGTCCACAGAACCGATATTGGAACAAATCTGCATCGTGGACATATGCTACATCAAGCATATATTTCATATCAACTAAAACATAAATCAACATATATATTATTTATGCATCAAGCATAAATAAATATGCTTGCAGAAAATACATAACAATTGACACAAATGCCCATTATGCACTAAGCATAAATTATTGTGTCAACAATAATAACAAGCAAAAATTTGCATTAATCATATTTATACACTAAGAATAAATAATTATGCATCCAAAAATAATTCATAGAAAAATCAGACAGCATGACAATAAATTTATTCATGCACAGAGCATAAACCCCCATGCAACATCAAGAAAATTTTCAATAAATTTTTTATAATATTATATAGATTTTTCTAAAATTTTCAATAAATTTTTCTATAATTTTCTATGATTTTTTGCATTTTTTCTATAATTTTTTCTGATTTTTTAAAGTTTTTCTATAATTTTAAAATGCCCAAAAATATGAAAAAATAATTTAAATTAATTTTTTTATTTATGAAAAGATAAATTTACCCCTCATTAGTTTTTGAATTTACGGGTGGTGCCACCCGTAAACTCACAAACGCAGCCGTGTGCGCTGCGTGCATGGCTGCGATGCAGGGCCATCCCGGTACTCCGGCGGACGGGACGGAGCTCCGAACGAGAGAGGGGGGACCATTGGCCGCCGGAGAGGTTCCGACGGCCCTGCATCCCACAGACGCACAGGTAGCCGCCGCCCTTCGTGGCGGTGGACTGAGCTTCCCCGGCCCTCCGACGCCCATCGAGGTCCGACGGCCCTGAGCAGCCATCTGAGTTTTTTTTTTTAAACAACGGCTTCCGTGGCCATAGCTGAGGGGTAGGCGGCGGCGTGCAGCCGTCGCTGCCTACTCCTCCGCCTCTTCCCCCTCGCCGGCCACCACTCGAAGCGTGGTGACGGCCGGCGAGGCTTTGATACCACTATCTGTATCAATGAAGCCGTGGAATAGGGAATAGGGTACGACTCACCTGTTTCATAGTGGCGCAGTGTAGGCTTCCGGCGATGATCGTCGGTCGTCGGGGGGGCTACAAGAGTCCCCGGAGATTTTCACACCCCTGGGCCGCACTACCGGAGAGGGAGAAGGCAATGGAAGGAAGAATGAAGAGAAGAAGCTGGACTTCTCTATCACCGAAACTAGGAGCTCGTCTCCCCTTTTTATTTTGCTCGTTCAGGAGACATCCCATTTATGGGTTATGGGTGGACGTCTCCTTCGGTCAGAGCCTCGGAGGGTGAGCAAACGCCCATGTTCCATGAGGGCGGCTTCGTCAGCGACAAGGAGAACATGAGTCCCCCTGTTTCACAGGCTCTGTTTCGTAACATTCTTTATATCTGACGGATCATATCTTGATTTGTTCAATCGACTCCGTGTAGATAACATTAGTTGGTTAGGCCTCATGAGCTATTATTTTCATGTAGTATAGGTGTCTATTTACATATGCATACAAATGGGGAAACCAAGATAGGTAAGTTTTAATAGCTCTATACAGTTCCATTCGTCATACAAAAATAAAGCAAAGCAGCTGTGTTTTGGCCAAATGTTACTACTCAGCATGGAGGAGGTGCCAGCTTAAATTCGTCGGGTTTTTAGCATGTGTGGTGCTGTTGGAGGCTCTTGTGAATGTCATGTTCTTGTGGGAGGCTCATAGAACTAATTTTTGTTGCCCTACTGCCTTGAAACTATAGGTCCTTGTGCCCAGGGCATCCTATATATATGAATCAAATCAAGTTATGATCAAGGTTTGAAGTTTTGGCCAAAACAGATCGTGTTTGGTTGAAATGAATCAGTTTTGATCAAGACTGAACAAAAATTGACCCCCAATTTCAGGTTTCAATCTGTAGTTTCAATCAATTTTGGTTAAGACTGACCAAAAACAAATTCATGTTTTTCCTTATGTCTTCCTTTGGTGTTTATGTCATATTGATCTCATTATACTAATTACTTAGGCTATATATCATCAAATTTCATTGTTTTTCTTTTTTACTTCCCTTAAGCAAACAAGTATCAATAATAAACATGTCTTTTGATGGGTTGAGGTCTTCGAAAAAAAAAAGCCCTTATTGTAGTAAATAGGATTAGATAAAGATTAATATGAATCATTATGTATAACTCATTTCATAGAAATAAGTATATATATATATAATTCTATAACTGCAACTATTTAATTATATAGCCACTTAACCACGAATAAATAAGAGTGCCTAAATTCAATATTTGTATAGCTCTGCCAAAAATGAAAAATAGTTGTATTGTTTCACAATTGTCAACATAATGAATTTTTAAGCAGTTGACATCTAGGATGATGTAAGTTTATATATATATTTTATTGATGATACAAAGTACTGGCATGCTCCATAAGTTATAATACTTTTATGCAATATAGACTTCATCTCAATATTATAGGCACATGGCACAGAGAATCTATAGGCCACAAAATATTCTAAAACATTATATAATAAATTTCCCTATTCTCTTTTATCTTTCTTCTATTTTTTCTTTTTTTTGTTGATTTTTTTAATCTTTTTACCAAACATCCAGAACTTGGAGTGAGACTTCCAAAACCATTGAAGTTGCTGAAAAACAAAAACTCCACAGGGCCCGTTGAAATCAAAACAAAAACTGAGCTTGCAGACCTTGGTTATAAGGTTTCAAGAGCATTGTTGGTTTGCTACATATTTCATGGTTCTTTTAAAAATGCTTAGGCAGCATTTGATATGGGGGATAAGGGAGGATATCCCCCGGATATCCCTCCTTATTCCCAAATACCTAGAGGGGATAGGTCTGAAAAAGTTTAATCAGAGGAGATAACCCATGGCTGAACTTATTCTCTAGGAAACCCAGGAACAACTAAAGTTATCCCTTGATGACAGACTTATAATTTTAAAAAGATGCTTATTCTCTCAGCTAACATGATAGCATTTATCCAGGGATAGCTTTTGGGCTATCAAACACTACCTTAAGGTAGCTTGCACCATGTTAATTCATGTCTGCATTAGAGGCCAGAATGTCATATAACTTTTTATTACCTGCATGCATTTATGTTGGGAATCCAAACTTTTATTGGTGGCTAAAAAGAAGCATGATTGATAGCATGATCATTCCACGTCTAATGTGATGTCTACATCACTGCTTTTTCCTATTTTTTATCCCTTTCACTGAATGGTTCTGGCAGTCCTTGCGAACTTTGCATTATGAAAGGCTTTTCAGTCTTGGAATTGTACTTGTTGGCAATTGACCAACTTTTTCAAGTTGGACTGTTGTAAAACAACAGTATCTGATTGTTACTCATTCTGTTGCCTTCTGTTTATATTATTTTGAAAACTTTGAACTAGAATAAATGGTTTAACAGGCTTGCGTTAGCCATTGCGTGAATGTTGCTCTAACATCTCATTGCTTCATCTCAAGATGTGACCCTTGTCGAGCAAATGGTGTGGAGTGCTTAAATATCTTCTAAGCAGTCATTTAACACAAATTATTCTTTGTGCATGCTCGAACAAATTAATAAATTTGTGGGGAAAGCCTCTTCACGTATTTTCCTCCAAAAAAAAATAAAAATCTTTGTGCATTCTTGCTACCATGTATTGACTTTCAATTCAACAGGTAGCTGAGTGGGGAAAGATGAGCATGTGCGATGCGGAGAGGCGGCTACTCGCAAATGCATTGCTTGATCTATCCAACGAACGGTTTGTCCTGCTTTCCGAGTCGTGCATTCCTCTCTACAACTTCAGCATTATCTACCAATACTTGGTGAGGTCTAAGTACAGTTTTGTTGGGTCTGATGACGCCAAGTCACCTCCTTCGAACGTCGGGGAAGACGGACGTCTCGCTCCGGGAAATCCTGCAAGAAAAGTCCCCGGGGATCGGTGGCACCGGTGGGGACCCTCCGACGATCAAGTTAGTGGCTTGGGTTCAGACAAGGAACCACTCCAGCGAAAAGAAGCTGAAGCAGTTAGGGTTTTTGCAGGGAGGAAGAAAGCCCAGAAAAACCAGAGTTTGGATCCCACTTACAGCGTGAATGTGTGTCCTTTATACCTGTTTGAATGCAGTGACTTGCAGCCTTGGAAGGTCTTCGTCGTATCGTCATCGGTGGATGTGACCGGGCGCCGTTGCTAGAGGTAACGAGTCGTACACCCTAGCAAGGTATGGTGGCGCACAGAGGCATGCAACGAGCCAAACGTCGTTATGAGGCATGGCCCTCCGTACCGGGGCACAATCATGGAGGTACTGGGTGGCATGCTGCGGCAAGGCATGGTCACGCACAGGGGCATGCAACACGCCAAACATCGTTATGAGGCATGGCCCTCCGTACCGGAGCACAATCACGGAAGCGCCGAATGGTACGCTACGGCAAGGCACAGCCATGGGTTGAAAATCATGTGTGAGCACCGTGCATCGGCGGTTGAGTAGTGTGTTGACGATGCACCTCGAGGCAGGTGGGGGCCCCGGGGTTAAGAAATGATGACCCCACACCCGACCCCGAGGGGATGCCGGAGGTGGGGAAATGACGATGCACCCCGAGGCCGGTAGGGGCCCCGGGGTTAAGGTATGATGGCCCCACCCCCGACCCGAGGGGGTACCGAAGATGGGGAAATGGCGATGCACCTCGAGGCCGGTAGGGGCCCCGGGGTTAAGGTATGATGGCCCCACCCCCGACCCCGAGGGGGTGCCGGAGATGGGGAAATGACGATGCACCCCGAGGCCGGTAGGGGCCCCGGGGTTAAGGTATGATGGCCCCACCCCCGACCCCGAGGGGGTGCCGGAGATGGGGAAATGGCGATGCACCCCGAGGCCGGTAAGGGCCCCGGGGTTAAGGTATGATGGCCCCACCCCCGACCCCGAGGGGGTGCCGGAGATGGGAAATGGCGATGCACCCCGAGGCCGGTAGGGGCCCCGGGGTTAAGGTATGATGGCCCCACCCCCGACCCCGAGGGGGTGCCGGAGATGGGGAAGTGGCGATGCACCCCGAGGCCGGTAGGGGCCCCGGGGTTAAGGTATGATGGCCCCCACCCCGACCCCGAGGGGGTGCCGGGGGTGGGGAAACGACGGTGATTGCCGTTACCTTTTCTGACGGCATTGGGATCAGTCATATCAGATGCCCCCTCGCCCCTGGGGCGAAGCGGGTCCCGCCGCTGAGGCCCAAGGGGCGTTCTCCACGTGGCTGATCCCTAGCCTTGTTCTTTATGCGACGGTACGGGGGATGCAAAGAGACGGCCTTCCGTACCATGACAGCCACGATCGCCCTCGAAAGTGAGGATCAGCTCTTCGAAGTCCGTGCGAAAAGGCGCATAATGATTTCTTCTCATTACGGTGACACCAACAGGGGCCCCACCATCGGTTGGGGGCGCACTGCGCCACGCGCCGGGGCACTCATCGAGGCAAACCGGCATATGGCAAAGGGCCGCGTGGCCGACGGGACATGGCGGGACGTTTTGAAAATCCAATAAAGCCAGGCGAGGGGGGGGATGAACCGACACTACACCACCCTCATCATCGTCTCCTTCTTCGCTTGCTCTCCCAGTGCTCCTGCAACCTGCGAGCTTGCGCTCAGCTCTCCTTGCTTTCCCAGGTCAGCCTCTTTCGTCTTGATTCTTCTTCATTCATGAGTCTACCCTCCTGGACCTCGGAGGACGGTTCTGAGGACCGTCCTCCCTCTGTGAGGCTCCAGACTCCTTCTCCTTCTCCTCCGATCGAGTGGTCCTCTGATTCAGAGGACCACGTCCCTTTGGCCCGGCGACGGGCCGCTGGCGGAGCCGCCGGTGGAGCTCCGTTGAGGGGCCGTCGGCCGGGGGTCGGGACCTCCTCGAGGGTGGAGGAATCCCCAGGGGGGGTGGCCTCCTCGATGACACGGTCGGATCTGGAAAGGATCCGGGCCCGTTATCGGATCCCTCAGGAGATCAACCTTTTTCTACCAACCCCGACGACCGGGTCGTCTCCTCCCGGCCCGGTCGCGTAGCCTTCTATGAGGTCTGCCTACAGGTGGGCCTCCGTCCTCCTTTCCACCCTTTTTTCATCACTCTTCTTGACTTCTATTCTTTGACCCCTTCCCAGCTAGTCCGAACTCTTGTCGGGTAATTAGCGCTTTCGTCATCCTTTGCCATCGCCTAGGTATTGCTCCTAGGGTCAGCTTATTCCGCAATTTCTATTCTCTTAGGGCCCAGAAGGGATGGTGGGTGTTTCAGCCCCGTCCCAATAGGGTCCTTAAGCTTCTTTTGCCTTCGTCAATTAAGGGGTGGAAACCCCGTTTCTTTTTTGCTAATGTGGACCAAGTCCGGTCCCGGTGGGGGGACCCCGACCTCCGAGGGAATGTCGCGGCTGTCCTGCCTGGGGACCGGGAGGCGATGGGGGCACTGCTGACCGCCGAGATCCCCCGGTACACCCTATTGCTAGGGGAGGAAAACTTCGAGTTGGCGGGCCTCGTCTCCCATCGGGGTAAGTCCTTTTCCCACTTAGCCAGGAATTCTGCTTTTCTTTTTCCCCCCCTTTTTTTTTTTTTTTCTTCTAAAAGTCTAACTTATGTCATGTAGCAATGAAGATCCCGACCGCGAAGGTGGTAAAGGCTGCTAAGAAGAGGGCCGAGAGGGGCCGCCCAGGGACCAGCGGGCTCCGGCCCCGAAACGTCTGGTGGTCCGGGCCTCCCTCCCGGCACCAGTCCCACCCCCGGCTCCGTCACATGCCCCGGCTGTACCGGAGGTCGACCTCACGGCCGACACTCCGCCAGAGGTGGGGGCGACTGCAGGAACCACCACCGAGGAACCAGAAGTGGGGTGGCTGCGGGAGCCGCCACTGAGGAACCAGAAATGGGGGCGCGTGTGCCAACCGGGGAGTCCCCGGCCTCCGAGAGAGCGACCCCATTGGACGCCGCCAGAGACTGGGGCGAGGGGCCATCTGGCCCCGCGAGCCCATTCCCCGAAGGGCCACTCGGGAGCGGATCGCACATAGAGCCGGGGGCCTCAGGAGCGGCGAAGAGAGGCGAGGGCGCGCCCAGGCCGCCTCGGGACTCCTTGGACGACGGCCGCTGGGCCGAGCAGGCCTTGGGTCCGGTTTTCGTCCTCAGGATTATAGAAGATCTCAGCCACATGGGGGCGGGCGCGTTTTTCCGAGACTCATATGCCGCAGTGGTCAAGGTAAGCGATTCTCTCGCTCCCTTCCCCTGACTGTTTCTACATACATATATGTACTCTGTTGACCTGGGCCTGTGTGCAGATCGCCCACTCCCTGAGGGCTGCCAGGGAGGTTATCCACGGGGGGAAAAAGGTTCTGCGGGAGACGCAGAAGGAGGCTGAGGAGGCCCAACGCCGCGCGGAGAAGGCGGAAAAGGCGCTGGAAGCGGTCAAAGGCGCCTGTGCAAGCGAGGTGAGGGCCACCGTGGGCCGGGCGGAAATGGAGGCCAATCGCGCGCGCGCGGCGCTCTCCCAGATGGCGGAGGCTGAGAGCGCTGTCATGGTCAGGGATATGCACATCTCTGAGCTGACCTCAGCGCTCCAGGAAGCCGAGAACCGAGCGGGCACGGCGGCGGAGGAAGCTAGAGTTGCCAGGGAGGAGACCCGCCGTCGTGAGGAAGAGTTGAGCCGCGCGCGAGGAGACAAACCAGGCTCGGGAGGCTGAAAAAACCACGGCGGAGGCCCTTGCTGCGGAGAAGGCCCGGGCTGCTGGACTTGTTGAAGAGTACAAGGCATCCGAGCGCTTCGCAGATGACCTGGCCGAAGCCTCGGCCGCTGTATACCTCGACGGGTTCCAGCATGCTAAGGAGAGGGTGGCCAGGGATTTGAATTTCCCCCGGGCCCTGGAGATCGAATTGTCAGACCAGACTTCCTCCGATGATGAGCCCGCATCGGCAGAGCCATGAGTCTGCGTCCGCTTACCTTTTCTTTTCTTTCTTTTGTAAGCCCGACTACGTCGGGGTTTTGTAGTTCCCAGTTAATGAAAATACTTCTTTCATGATGATCTTCGTATTATTGTTAACTTCATCAGTTGATATGTGGCCCCACGACTTTATTCATCCCGACGATTCCGGGGAACCCCTTCCCACCTGCGCCAGTCCGCCTTAGTTACATAGACCCACGAATTAGAGCTAGGTAGGGTTGAGTCTTGGGGGCGCCACTGGTCGGGGATTAGGCCGGTAGGCCCCCTCGGAGCCGTAAGCGTAATGCCCGGCCAAGCGTCGGTCCTGGTGTTAGTCTGGCGCACAACCTGATGCCCGCGGGACTCAGCTTTGTTTCGGCCGGTAGAGTGTCGGGTCTTGGCTGTGAAGAGTCGTTGGTGCACCGCTCCGCCAGCGGTTAGCCGAGTTTTATGCCTGATTGGCACAGGGCCTTAAACGCCGACGGGGTGCCGGGCTTTTGTTGCTGAGAGCCGGTGGTACACCGCTCTGCCAGTGGTACACTGGGCTTATGCCTGGCTGGTGCAGGGCTTTGAGTGCCGGCGAAGTGCCGGGCTTTTGTTGTTGAGAGCCGGTGGTACACCGCTCTGCCAGTGGTACACTGGGCTTATGCCTGGCTGGTGCAGGGCTTTGAGTGCCGGCGAAGTGCCGGGCTTTTGTTGTTGAGAGCCGGTGGTACACCGCTCTGCCAGTGGTACACTGGGCTTATGCCTGGCTGGTGCAGGGCTTTGAGTGCCGGCGAAGTACCGGGCTTTTGTTGTTGAGAGCCGGTGGTACACCGCTCTGCCAGTGGTACACTGGGCTTATGCCTGGCTGTGCAGGGCTTTGAGTGCCGGCGAAGTACCGGGCTTTTGTTGTTGAGAGCCGGTGGTACACCGCTCTGCCAGTGGTACACTGGGCTTATGCCTGGCTGGTGCAGGGCTTTGAGTGCCGACGAAGTGCCGGGCTTTTGTTGTTGAGAGCCGGTGGTACACCGCTCTGCCAGTGGTACACTGGGCTTATGCCTGGCTGGTGCAGGGCTTTGAGTGCCGACGAAGTGCCGGGCTTTTGTTGTTGAGAGCCGGTGGTACACCGCTCTGCCAGTGGTACACTGGGCTTATGCCTGGCTGGTGCAGGGCTTTGAGTGCCGACGAAGTGCCGGGCTTTTGTTGTTGAGAGCCGGTGGTACACCGCTCTGCCAGTGGTACACTGGGCTTATGCCTGGCTGGTGCAGGGCTTTGAGTGCCGACGAAGTGCCGGGCTTTTGTTGTTGAGAGCCGGTGGTACACCGCTCTGCCAGTGGTACACTGGGCTTATGCCTGGCTGTGCAGGGCTTTGAGTGCCGACGAAGTGCCGGGCTTTTGTTGTTGAGAGCCGGTGGTACACCGCTCTGCCAGTGGTACACTGGGCTTATGCCTGGCTGGTGCAGGGCTTTGAGTGCCGACGAAGTGCCGGGCTTTTGTTGTTGAGAGCCGGTGGTACACCGCTCTGCCAGTGGTACACTGGGCTTATGCCTGGCTGGTGCAGGGCTTTGAGTGCCGACGAAGTGCCGGGCTTTTGTTGTTGAGAGCCGGTGGTACACCGCTCTGCCAGTGGTACACTGGGCTTATGCCTGGCTGGTGCAGGGCTTTGAGTGCCGGCGAAGTGCCGGGCTTTTGTTGTTGAGAGCCGGTGGTACACCGCTCTGCCAGTGGTACACTGGGCTTATGCCTGGCTGTGCAGGGCTTTGAGTGCCGACGAAGTACCGGGCTTTTGTTGTTGAGAGCCGGTGGTACACCGCTCTGCCAGTGGTACACTGGGCTTATGCCTGGCTGGTGCAGGGCTTTGAGAAGATTCAGATAACTAGAATTGAATCTGTTAGCATTGAATAAGGGGTGAATACCCAAACAAACACGGAGACGATGCTTAATATGAAAGGATGGATACATTACTGGTAATACCGGCGGAGGTTATCCGCATTCCACGTCCTAGGAAGTGGTGTCCCGTCAAGTTCTTCAATTTTATAAGCCCCGTGGTGCAGCGTCTCGGTGATCCGGTAAGGTCCTTCCCAGTTAGGGGCTAGCTTGCCTCCTTCAGTTGGCTTTGAGACTCGGCCCGCCGGAGGACTAGATCTCCTGGTAGGAACGTCCGGGGGCGCACGCGCGCGTTGTAGTACCTCGCGGCCCGTTGCCGGTAGGTTGCCATTCGAAGCCGCGCCCTGTCCCGCACTTCCTCCACCAGGTCGAGGTTGGCTCTCAGTTGGTCAGGATTACCTTCTTCACTGTAAGCCTCCACCCGGGGCTGGGTGCTCCGATCTCCACTGGGATAACAGCTTCTGAGCCAAAGACTAGGCTGAATGGCGTTTCTCCAGTGGGGGCTCGAGGCGTCGTATGATAGGCCCATAGCACGTTGGGGAGCTCCTCTACCCACGTCCCTTGCAGCCGTCCAGCCGAGACTTCAGTCCTTGGAGGATGATTCGGTTGATCACTTCAGCCGCCCCGTTGGTTTGAGGATGTCCGACGGAAGTAAACCTTTGAAAAATACCAGCTCGGAGCAGAACTCCCGAAAAGGTGATCAAACTGACGGCCATTATCAGTGACCAGCGTGCGCGGCAGGCCAAACCGACATATGATTGACTTCCAGAAAAAAGATCTTACTTTGCTCTCGGTAATCTTGGCCAGAGCCTCAGCTTCAACCCACTTGGTGAAGTGATCCACCGCCACCAAGAGGAACTTTCGCTGCCCGGAAGCCGGGGGAAATGGACCCAAGATATCCATGCCCCACTGGGCAAAGGGCCAAGGCGCCACCACGGGGGTCAGGTAGACGTCGGTTGTCGCTGGATATTGGCATGACGTTGGCAGCTATCACACCTCTTGACAAGCTCGGCCGCGTCCTCCTTCATCGTCAGCCAAAAGTACCCTTGGCGCAGAGCCTTGTAAGCCAGGGCTCTGCCCCCCAGATGACTCCCGCATATGCCTTCATGGATCTCCCTAAGGATATAATCCGATTCCGTTGGCCCCACACACCTAAGGACCGGATATGAGAATGATCTCCGATAAAGCTTCCCGTCCATCATCAAGAATCTCGGGGCCCTTCGCTTAAGCTGTTTGGCCTCCGCTGGGTCCCCTGGGAGGGTACCGTCGGTCAAGTATCGGATGTAGGCATCCATCCAGGAGGGCTCCGGCTCCACTGGTAACGCTTCATCCGCGGCCTCAATGCTTGGGACTGGTAGATGCTCCACGTATGTTCTCCCTAACGTCCCGTCGACCGAAGTGGCCAAGCGGGACAGCGAGTCAGCCCTGGCATTCTCTGCCCTGGGGATATAGCTGACACGGAAGTAAGAAAAATGAGACGCCTGGGATGCACCTTGCTCAGGTAGCGGGACATGATCGGGTCCCTAGCCTCGTATTCACCAGTAATTTGCCCAGAAATGAGCTGAGAGTCTGTAAAGGCCCTCAAGCGCCCCGCGCCCAGCTCCTTAGCTAGTCTCAACCCCGCCAGCAGGGCTTCGTACTCCGCCTGATTATTGGTCGCCGGGAACTGGAATCTGAGGGCGTACTCTACTACGTCTCCCTCCGGGCTTGCAAGAATGAGTCCGGCTCCACTCCCTTGGAGTTTGCCGCTCCGTCCACATGCAGGATCCAATCCTCCACCTCCCCAGATGAGGGGGGGTCCACAAACTCCTCCGGTTGCGCCTCCTCCACGTCCTTCTCGGTCCAGGAGCATTCGACTAGGAAATCCGCCAACACCTGAGACTTCATGGCTGATCTCGGCCGGATGGACAGATCGAACTCGCCTAGCTTGATGGCCCATTTAGCCAGCCGGCCGGAGGTGTCGGGGCGAGACAGGATAGCTCGCAGGGGCTGATCCGTAAGCACCACGATGGGATGAGCTTGAAAATAAGGCCGAAGGCGCTGAGTAGAGACCACCAGAGCGAAGATGATCTTCTCAGTTTTTGAATACCTGGTCTCCGCGTCATGGAGTACCTTGCTGGTGTAGTAGATTGGCTTCTGGGCTCCGTCGGTATCCATGCGCACCAGTACCGAGCTGACGGCCTCCGGGGAAGCGGCCAGATATAGGAAGAGCTCCTCCCCATTTTCAGGCTTGGACAGTAGCGGTGGAGTGGAGAGAAACTGCTTCAATTCTTCAAAGGAGCTCTGACATTCTTTCGTCCACTCGAAGCCGTTAATCTTGCGCAGCGCCTTGAAAAAGGGCAGACACCTCTCCGCCGACCTTGACATGAAACGACTCAAGGCCGCCACCCTCCCCGTCAGGCGCTGCACCTCCTTCTTGCTGACCGGGGGCCGCATCTCCAGGATGGCTCTGATCTTGTCGGGGTTGGCTTCGATCCCGCGCTGGGTCACCATGAAACCCAGGAACTTGCCAGCCGCCACTCCAAAGGCGCATTTGTGGGGGTTGAGCTTCATCCGGTACCGGCGCAGATTGCTGAAAGTCTCCCCGAGATCGGTCACATGGTCTTCTGCGCTGGTGCTTTTGGTCAGCATGTCGTCCACATATACCTCCATATTGCGCCCCAGCTGATTCTCGAAAACCTTGTTCATTAATCTTTGATAAGTGGCCCCGGCGTTTTTCAGTCCGAAAGGCATCACCTGTAACAGTAGATCCCCTTCTCCGTGACAAAGGAGGTTGCTTCTTCGTCTGCTGAGCTCATCTTGATTTGATTATACCCCGAGAACGCATCCATGAAACTGAGCGTCCCGTGTCCGGAGGTGGCGTCCACCAGCTGGTCGATTCGGGGAGCGGAAAGCTGTCCTTGGGGCACGCCTTATTGAGGTCGGTGAAGTCCACGCACATTCTCCAGCTTCCACTGGCCTTCCGAACCATCACGACATTCGCCAACCAGTCGGGGTAGCGCACCTCGCGAATGTGGCCAGCCGCCAACAGCTTCCGCACCTCCTCGTCAACAGCCTTCTGCCGGTCCGGGGCAAAACTCCTTTTCTTCTGCCTGATGGGCCGGCACTCCGGTCGGATGTTGAGCTGATGTGTAATCACCTCCTCCGGGATCCCGGGCATGTCGGATGCTGACCATGCGAAGACGTCGGCGTTGGCCCGCAGAAAGGTTAGGAGCCGGTCCGCGAGCTTCGTCCGGAAGCGAGGCTCCGACTCGGACCGTCTGCATGGGGTCCTCCCCGAGGGGGAAGGTAAGCAGCTGCTCGGCCGGTTCCCCCCTCCTCTCCAAGTCTCGTGGGTCAAGGGTCTCGATGTCGATGTCGACGGTGGTGCAAGCACTGCCCCCTGGGGACTGGGGGCCAAGTGATAGCATAGCGCCGGCAGGTCCTGCTCTCCTCGCATCTCGCCGATCCCGCTGGTGGTTGGGAACCTCACTAGGAGTCGCTTGGTGGAAATGACGGCATCCAAGAGGTTGAGCCCGGGCCTCCCAAGAATCGCATTGTACGCCAGGGGCACACGGACCACCAAGAATTTTATAAGGACAGTGCTCTGGCACGGAGCCGTTCCGGCTGTCACGGGAAGAGTAATTTCCCCCTCGACCCTCACAGAATCCCCCGTGAATCCCATCAAAGGCGTGACGACAGGTCGAAGTAAATCATGCGACAGGTTCATGCGAACAAAGGCGTCGTAGTTTAAAACATCTACTGAACTTCCACTGTCGACCAGGATTCGTTTTACAGGGTGCTTAGCAATCGTCATGGATACGACGACGCTATCATCATCTTTATTTACAACCCCCTCTAGGTCCTCTTCGAAAAAAGGAATTACAGCCTCCGCTCCTCCCTCCCCCCTCGGTCTCTTCGGCGGGCCTCCTGCCCCCCAGGAGATCATCGCTACCGTCTTCTCCGTCGGGGCGTTATCAATCATCGGCGGTGCAGGCGCTGATGGGCCAGGAGCTCCTGGGTTGTTCCTTTGGACGAACTTCCTCAGGTGGCCCTGTTGAATGAGGTCTTCAATGGCTTTCTTCAGCTGCCGGCAGTCGTCGGTGTTGTGGCCATGGTCCCGGTGGTAGCGGCAGTAGAGGTTTTTGTTCCGGGGGATCTTCGGGTTGATGGGAGGAGGACGTTGCAGATAAGGCTCCCCTTCGATCTCGAGCAGGATCTGGGATATTGGAGCAAGCAACGGAGTGTAAGGCCCGTCTCTTGGTGGGGAGGTCGAGGACGGTTGTCTGGTCGGCGAGAGGCTCGGGCCTCCTGGGGCGGGCTTCCGCAGGTTCTGGCTGGGTTGGCTTCCGGGGTATACTCCCGCCGGCCTCACGCCGGGAAAAGTCAGCTTCATCTGCCCGGATGTACTTCTGGGCGCGGATCAGAAGTTCGGAGTAGGAACCCGGCGGCTTCTTGTCAAGAGATACGCGAAACGGGAAGGGCGGAGCCCCCGCTTCAGAGCCAAGGTAGCCACCGAGTCCTCCAAGTTGTATACCTCCAGGGCGGCCTCCTTAAACCGGGCGACGTAGTCTCGCAGGGACTCGCCATTCTTCTGCTGGACGGCAAATAGACTGTCCGCCACCCTCGGGATCTTCCGGCAGGCGTCAAAGTGGGCCAGAAAAGCCCTCTCCAACTGGCGAAAGGAGTCGATGCTCCGTGGCGGCAGGCGAGAGTACCAGGCCCGGGCAGCTTTTTTCAGAGTAGCAGGGAAGGCCACACACATAAGGGAGTCAGTGGCCCCCTGGACCTGCATGAGCACTTTGTAGCTTTCCAGATGAGTCAGTGGCGCAGTGTAGGCCCGTCGATGATCGGGTCCAGTCGGGGGGGAACAAGAGTCCCCGGAGATTTTCACACCCCTGGGCCGCACTACCGGAGAGGGAGAAGGCAATGGAAGGAAGAATGAAGAGAAGAAGCTGGACTTCTCTATCACCGAAACTAGGAGCTCGTCTCCCCTTTTTATTTTGCTCGTTCAGGAGACATCCCATTTATGGGTTATGGGTGGACGTCTCCTTCGGTCAGAGCCTCGGAGGGTGAGCAAACGCCCATGTTCCATGAGGGCGGCTTCGTCAGCGACAAGGAGAACATGAGTCCCCCTGTTTCACAGGCTCTGTTTCGTAACATTCTTTATATCTGACGGATCATATCTTGATTTGTTCAATCGACTCCGTGTAGATAACATTAGTTGGTTAGGCCTCATGAGCTATTATTTTCATGTAGTATAGGTGTCTATTTACATATGCATACAAATGGGGAAACCAAGATAGGTAAGTTTTAATAGCTCTATACAGTTCCATTCGTCATACAAAAATAAAGCAAAGCAGCTGTGTTTTGGCCAAATGTTACTACTCAGCATGGAGGAGGTGCCAGCTTAAATTCGTCGGGTTTTTAGCATGTGTGGTGCTGTTGGAGGCTCTTGTGAATGTCATGTTCTTGTGGGAGGCTCATAGAACTAATTTTGTTGCCCTACTGCCTTGAAACTATAGGTCCTTGTGCCCAGGGCATCCTATATATGAATCAAATCAAGTTATGATCAAGGTTTGAAGTTTTGGCCAAAACATATCGTGTTTGGTTGAAATGAATCAGTTTTGATCAAGACTGAACAAAAATTGACCCCCAATTTCAGGTTTCAGTCTGTAGTTTCAATCAATTTTGGTTAAGACTGACCAAAAACAAATTCATGTTTTTCCTTATGTCTTCCTTTGGTGTTTATGTCATATTGATCTCATTATACTAATTACTTAGGCTATATATCATCAAATTTCATTGTTTTTCTTTTTTACTTCCCTTAAGCAAACAAGTATCAATAATAAACATGTCTTTTGATGGGTTGAGGTCTTCGAAAAAAAAAAGCCCTTATTGTAGTAAATAGGATTAGATAAAGATTAATATGAATCATTATGTATAACTCATTTCATAGAAATAAGTATTATATATATAATTCTATAACTGCAACTATTTAATTATATAGCCACTTAACCACGAATAAATAAGAGTGCCTAAATTCAATATTTGTATAGCTCTGCCAAAAATGAAAAATAGTTGTATTGTTTCACAATTGTCAACATAATGAATTTTTAAGCAGTTGACATCTAGGATGATGTAAGTTTATATATATATTTTATTGATGATACAAAGTACTGGCATGCTCCATAAGTTATAATACTTTTATGCAATATAGACTTCATCTCAATATTATAGGCACATGGCACAGAGAATCTATAGGCCACAAAATATTCTAAAACATTATATAATAAATTTCCCTATTCTCTTTATCTTTCTTCTATTTTTTCTTTTTTTTGTTGATTTTTTTAATCTTTTTACCAAACATCCAGAACTTGGAGTGAGACTTCCAAAACCATTGAAGTTGCTGAAAAACAAAAACTCCACAGGGCCCGTTGAAATCAAAACAAAAACTGAGCTTGCAGACCTTGGTTATAAGGTTTCAAGAGCATTGTTGGTTTGCTACATATTTCATGGTTCTTTTAAAAATGCTTAGGCAGCATTTGATATGGGGGATAAGGGAGGATATCCCCCCTTATTCCCAAATACCTAGAGGGGATAGGTCTGAAAAAGTTTAATCAGAGGAGATAACCCATGGCTGAACTTATTCCCTAGGAAACCCAGGAACAACTAAAGTTATCCCTTGATGACAGACTTATAATTTTAAAAAGATGCTTATTCTCTCAGCTAACATGATAGCATTTATCCAGGGATAGCTTTTGGGCTATCAAACACTACCTTAAGGTAGCTTGCACCATGTTAATTCATGTCTGCATTAGAGGCCAGAATGTCATATAACTTTTTATTACCTGCATGCATTTATGTTGGGAATCCAAACTTTTATTGGTGGCTAAAAAGAAGCATGATTGATAGCATGATCATTCCACGTCTAATGTGATGTCTACATCACTGCTTTTTTCTATTTTTTATCCCTTTCACTGAATGGTTCTGGCAGTCCTTGCGAACTTTGCATTATGAAAGGCTTTTCAGTCTTGGAATTGTACTTGTTGGCAATTGACCAACTTTTTCAAGTTGGACTGTTGTAAAACAACAGTATCTGATTGTTACTCATTCTGTTGCCTTCTGTTTATATTATTTTGAAAACTTTGAACTAGAATAAATGGTTTAACAGGCTTGCGTTAGCCATTGCGTGAATGTTGCTCTAACATCTCATTGCTTCATCTCAAGATGTGACCCTTGTCGAGCAAATGGTGTGGAGTGCTTAAATATCTTCTAAGCAGTCATTTAACACAAATTATTCTTTGTGCATGCTCGAACAAATTAATAAATTTGTGGGGAAAGCCTCTTCACGTATTTTCCTCCAAAAAAAAATAAAAATCTTTGTGCATTCTTGCTACCATGTATTGACTTTCAATTCAACAGGTAGCTGAGTGGGGAAGATGAGCATGTGCGATGCGGAGAGGCGGCTACTCGCAAATGCATTGCTTGATCTATCCAACGAACGGTTTGTCCTGCTTCCGAGTCGTGCATTCCTCTCTACAACTTCAGCATTATCTACCAATACTTGTTGAGGTCTAAGTACAGTTTTGTTGGGTCATTTGATGATCCTGGTCCTCATGGAAGGGGACGGTATCATTGGAAGATGGCACCAGAGGTCAACATCATGCAGTGGCGTAAAGGAGCTCAGTGGTTCGAAGTGGATCGAAAACTTGCAATCTCTATGATCAGTGATGTCAAATATTACCCAAGTTCAGAGATTTCTGCAAGCCAGCATGCTATGTGGATGAGCATTACTTTCCCACCATGCTTGCAATAGAATGGCCACGTCTTATAGCAAATAGAGCCATCACCTGGGTAGACTAGTCGAGGGGTGGTGCACACCCTGCCACTTTTGGAAAGGGAGATATTACTGAAGTATTTTTAAAGAATACACTTGAGGGCAAGAGTTGTTCATACAACAACCAGCGCTCGTCAGTTTGTTTCCTCTTTGCTCGGAAGTTTGCTCCAAGTGCCTTGGAGCCTTTGCTTCATTTGACACCCACTTTGCTTGGATTTAAATAATTAACAGTGAAGCAGTAGAGAAATTAAGGAGGAAAAACACAGGCCCACACAGCACCATGATACTTGACTAGATTATGAGGAGGATATCTACACGGAAATTATTAGAAATTAGTTTACGGCCAAAATATATATTCAATTGGAAAGTTAAATTTATAATCAATTTTCTTATGTACAGCAAACCACCAGATGTGATAAGGTTGTTTACAACAAATCTCAGATTACGGGTTAACATTGCAACTTTTCAGGTACAAGTTCTCATCTGTTCTGCTCTGTTGGGAAATCCAACTTCTAATTCTTTAACAGCAAGCCTTTACAGCATTTATTTTTGCAGCATTTATTTTTACTCCTACTAGAATTTTAGGCTATATATATTTTTTTTTGGGTCAAATGTTTCAATTTTGATGAATATTGTATGCTGTGATCTTGTTGTTGAACAGTTGACTGAGTGTTTATATTATAGAGGGCCCCAAAACGTCAGGAAGTGAGCAATTGGAAGCAAGAGTCCACTGTTGTCATTCATCAATCAACACAAAACACATATTACCTTCATGTTGCCTCCAATTTGCTTTGCTGGGTGGCACTTGCTATTTAAGTCTTGTGCAGATATCTCCAGATGGCAAAACCCTTTCAAAATGAAAGCCAGCTTAATGGTAAGAGAGAGACCCAACAAAAGGGAAGACAAAGATTTAAACAAAGAGCCTCCTCCTCTGTTATTCTCAGTGACTTGAGGAGTTGGTTAATCATTATGATCTGCCAATAATGCCTGGTTGGTTATCTGGCCTACTACTAATGCATTATTTTATCTAGTTGCATGGTTACGAATGAATCATTATAATATAATAATAAAGGTTAAAATATCAGCCAATGTTTAAATGCATTTGTAACATTAGAATATAAGTATATTAATTAAGTTTACTATTTTTGAGCTCCAATAAACCTATTTTTTATGAAAAGAAAAGAAATAAAACCTACCCATATATAATGTACAAAGAATTCATGATGGCAGCGAGAGTGCCAGACACAAGCATTCAAATGGGGTTTGCCTTGGCGACAATCCCATGGCCCAGTATGACGTTCGGTTGGCGCTTTGCTCCGTGTCGCACCATTCACCGGTCGACAAATTGCATTGCCGTTGGACTGAGTTTCAGGTAGTAAAAATCGTGCCCTGCGCTTGCATCCAAACTACTGTGCTGTCCTGTCTGATTCTGAAGGATGTCTATCGATCCATCGTATGCCAGCCAGCCAAGATCAGGTAAACTTTATAAATAACAAAATTATAATGATTTTTTTTTTTTTAATGAAAAGAGGAAGAGTTTGTTTATAGGCAGGCATGCTGCTACACGCGTGCATACTCTTTTTTTTTATTATTTAATACGTGACAATAATCACATAAATGAATGAAGAGAATTAAGTCTGTAATTTTTTTTTAAAAAAATTTTATCTTGAGTAGGAACCATCTCTAGTTGGGGCTGAAGGTACACACAGATCTGATCTCCCGAACACAGCTACTTGGACTACATTGATCTTACTTTTGATTATTCAACTTTATTATTTAATATATAAAAATATTAATGATACTAATATTAATATTTCTAGTTATTATTAAAATTTAATATTTTATGTGTAATAAAAATTTAATTATCAAAATTTTCTATTTATCATAATATGTTATAAAAATATTTTTTTTAAAAAAAAAGTTATGTTCATACATTATGTAAGTCGATGTCAATATTAGAAAATTCTATACGACAGTTCAAAAAGAAATTACATTAAAATTTTTTCAAATTTATCCGATCTGCATACTGATGCTAAAGATCACTTGCTTGTTATATAAAAATCAGGGCGCCTTCCTTAGTATTACCTAAAAGTTTGAGGAGTAATGCCGAGAAACTTGGCCCTTCCTCATCGATAACACACACCGTTTCATACTTACTATCCATCCCCATACTAGAGAGGAAGGCCGCCATAGCAGAGGAGGACGGCAACGATGAACAGCTGCCATTCCAACTTGATTGACAACTACCAAGAGGGATGAGATCCTTAAGCTCAAGGAGGATGTCTTCGGATATGTTGTTCTCTGCTTGGAATCCTTGTTCTTGTCTAGATCTCACGATGTAGCGATAAATTTGTAGTAGTTTCTTTTGTCCCTCTTTTCACCTAATTGGGTATCGCTCACCCAATCCCAAAATTCAAATTAAATCGCAGAAGAATATTCTAGATCAAGAGTAATTAGAAGGTTATACGAATATTGTAAATCAATATTTTAAGTAGATTTAAATATCCTAAAATTTTGGAGATTATAGGATCGATGGCTTCCCTCAATCTCTGAAGATTTTCCTTTCCATGCTGCTTCTTCTCCTCCTCTTTTCAATTTATCATGTTCATCTACATACAATAGCGAACAGATCTGTTGTTGCTGATGGAAGAGTTCTTGACAGTAGGAAATGTGATTTGGAGACTACATATTTATAATTCATCAGGAGAAGAATGTTACGGTGAAATTTCTTCCGGACCCAAAAATTTTGCTCACTCGCGTGACCGTTGCAGACACAACAAGAGAGCGAGAAGGTCACGAGAGAAATCCTATGCATTAAGGACAAGGGGTGCCCAAAAGGGGGGCCATCATACTCTAGACTTCAAGAAGAGATGAGATGATGGGGGATGAAATGATGAAGAAGATATATGGATTTTTGGCCAAGAATCGCTGGGTTTCAAGTTCAACCCATAGGCGGTGGATTATATAATAAGGAAGCGAAGCATTGAGAGAAAGGTCCAATAAAATTTAAACTAATATATGTTTATAAGATAAATTTTTTTATTATTCAAAAAATATTATTATCAACTGATTATCCTAAAAATGATGTAGGTAAATGAAGAAAGTTTTTTATTTATCAAAATAAAAGTTCTAGGGATTTCAACTGAGCCGCAATGTCCCTCATCTTCATGATGTGCTCACGCACACCTCCAACCATAGTGAGCTTCATTGATGATAATTTTGTCATTAGGGTGCTAGCCATTGCCTTATCTGAAGACTCAAATTATGCATCAATAACCTTCAGAAGTTCCTTGACATTTTTGCACTCATGAATTGAACCACGTATACTAGCAGAAATTTTAGTACGTATAAACATCATACTGAGGTGATTGGACCGTTCCCATCATTCATACGCAGCAATCTCAGCCTGAGTGCTAGTAGATGTAACTGAATGTGGTTCATCCTTTCTGATAGCATAGTCAATATCCATGCACCCTAATTGAAGAAGAATTCTCTCCTTCCATAATTTATAATTATCACCACTTAAATCGGGAACATCACATTTCATATCAGAAATATTAATAGGCAAAATAGCTGCATAAAAATAAAATCATATTCATGTAATTGAATTTGAGGCATATAACTTGATGTCATGTTTTACCAATATAAACATGCAATAACATGAATCAATAACATACAATAACTACCTGTGGGCTAAGTTATTATACTCAAATAGACTCATTAACTTAATGATGTGACTAACAAATTATATTCATTTCTTAATTCCTGCGGGTAATTAAGAAAATAATTTGTTATCGCATCCTAATTAATTATATTAGTGCAACAAAAATTCTGTGGGATAAGATTCATTACATTAATATAATTAGTCACAATTAATGTCATCTAACCTTATGTGATCTTTGCAACTCAATATATAATTTTGATTAATCAAAGATGCTGTGGCTACTCCTCAATTAATCAAAATCATATTGATCACATGACATTGAATTCCATTATATGCATATAGATTAACCAATTTAGCATGATTATTAGGTAGTGATCTTAATCAACGTAACATTTTCAAATCAAGATCTGAGTTAGTCAAATTGGCCAGGCCAGTGAAAGAGAAGTGGGGGTCCCCCGTTGCTTTCCTTAGGTCAGTCAACGGAACCAATTAAGTAACCACAATCTCTTTACCTTTCTAGACACCAACTGACCAATCAGACCTTGAAAGGATTTGCACTGTGATTTTCACACTACCACCAAATTCATGCATAGAATAAAACTAGTATGCAGAATAAGAGACAACATTTCAATTATCTATTTAATGAATTTTAAAATTATCATCTTAAGAAAAATTTTTGTTAACTAAAACACGTCCGACCGTAGCTCATTATTCCCTTGGGCCAGTCTATGCAAAACACATAGAGACTCAGAAGGCGTATTTTAATACAAAAATTTAAACTTAAGAAACAAATGATAAAAACAAATCATGTTACATGATTTAATAAAATATTAAACAGATAATAAATGCATTTAAAATTCAACCAATCCAGATTTTAAATCCTGTGAGAGAACGGAAAGACCATAAGCGAGAAAAGCGAAAATCGAAACAGGCCACGTTTTCTCTCTTTTTTAATATGTCACCGCATGTGGTTATGGAAGCCACGTTTCCGCTGCATTTTCTTTCTTTAGTTTTTCCTTTCTTTAATGCTACATTTCTTTTCTCTTCCTTTCTTTAATGCTATCTCTTTAATACCAAAAGAAATCCGGAAAACCTTTAATGTCAGAAAGAAATTTTTAATAGAAAAGAAAGAGGGTACGTTTTGTTTCCGCAAAAAATCAGAATATGAGATTGGTTTAATGGTTTAATGGTTTCTGCTCAATTCCGTGAACAAAAATCAGAACTGAGCAAAAATCGAAACCTGATATCCGAAAAACTGAAAACGAAAAACATGCGGCATAAATTGCTTGAAAAGAGAAACTTTGATGGAAACACTCACAAAATAAGGCAGAGGTTTAAAAAGCTCTAATACCAAATGTTGTAAGACTTAATTTAAATATATTGATCACGATATCAAATATGCGGAAATACGGTATCAATATATTTATTATGATCGATAAATATCTTCAGCCATTATTATTAATGTTCTTTCCAATGAGGGTAAGGAATTCGATCTTCCTTGAATCAGCTGTACGGGATCTTGATCTTCCTTCTCTCTAGGGATCTCGATCTTCCTCCTTCGATGGATCTTGATCGATGGATCTTGATTGATCTTCCTCCTCCTCTCGATAGATCTTGATTGATCTTCCTCTTCTCGATGGATCTTGATTGAGTTCTTCCAATCAACGAGCCATCGCACTCTGATGGTGTATGCCCTCAGGATGTGCTCTTGATCAGGGACTCAATGCCTCCGCTTATTAGGTTTTTCTTTCGATAACCTTGTTGAAAGCCTTAGGAAGGGTTCCCTATTTATACTTAAATTCCTTCACCGCATGCTCCCATCAAGCAAGCGTTCAACATTTAAGGGGGGGCTGTTATCACTTCTTAATTAGTGAAACGATAAAATAAGGACCATTAAAAGCGACGGGTTATTATATGCTGGCCATGCTTCAAGGAGGTTTTACTACTGTTATCCATGTGAAGAGGTTGCAAGGTCCTCCATGGCCAACTTTTATGAAGCAGCCTCTCTTGACTTGGTGGCGATTCCTCGTAAAAAGGCAACGAGTTGATTGCCATGTGCGAGTGACGCTGTGATGCTCAGCAGCATTTTGCATCAATGCATTCATGCCGCACCTCTCGGAGAAATTCAAGGAGCTGGATGCTAACTTCTCTCTTGAATTATTTGGGACATGTCGGCAACATCTAAAACAGACAAGAATAAGTAGCAATATGATATTGCCACCATGGTTATATATAATCAGCTCCTTTTTTGATGGATGCATCCTTCTGTATCAAGCTCTTGGATATTATTGGAATTGTTCATTTTCGGTGCATGTTGCAGAGGTCTAGACCCTAGTGTGAGAGACTGTAAAGTGGCAGAAATTGAACTGCAAGTCTTGTAACCTGTGTTTTCTTAGCTGCTGTGGAATGAACTTTATGTTGATTTCACGAGGGAAGAAACTGTTCCTTCATTTTATATCTGCATAAAAAAAACTTATTCGTTATTAATGGTGATAAATTGACTACAGTGGTAGGTAGAGGATATTATAAGAAGAAGGGGCCTTTCTTTCTATCTCTAAGAGAGAAAGGTTCCATAACCAAACAGCAAAAGAGTTGGATATATATATATATATATATATATATATATATATATATATATATATATATAGATCTCCCACAAAGAGTTTTCTCCGTCTCCTCTCTACTTTTTATACTGTGCGCTTGTTCTGATCGGCCTCTCTTTATTCCTCTCACCCCTCCCCCACCATCAACAACATCATCATAATCCTATCGACAGAATCATCATGGCCTCTTCCAACAGGCACTGGCCTAGCTTGTTCAAGTCCAAACCTTGCAACACTCACCACCAATGGCAGCACGACATCAACCCATCATCCCTCATATCAGGAGGCTGCCAGAAGACGACACCTTACACATCAGGTATAAAAATATTTTATTTTTCTATCCTTCAATGGCTGTTAGGGTTTGCTAATATATTAGCCTTTTATCTTTCGTCTGGGGTAGCCATCATGACATCTGTTATTATCTTTGCATGTTTGGGGTGAGTACATTTGTTATCGATAAATGATGGCTGTGCTTTAGGGAGGATCTCACCTTGCCTTTCTTTTCAGAAGTTAATTTGTCATCTTTTTACTTATACTCTTTCTAGCCTTCTATACCTTGTCGTCTTGGATTCTCCATAATAAACTGTTTACAGAATGAGCAATTTGAAAATTCTGTAGTTCACATGTACCTTTTCTATTAAGAAGTCATGCTTTCATCAAAATGCAATTATAAATACTTATTTATCTAAATTAATTCTTCTTTGCCACATAATCATGGTATCTATATTTATTAGTTCAGTATACAATTTGAAGCATATTACTAGGGTTAGGGTTGTGCACCCATTAACAAAAAAGGTGGCGCAATGCCAGGTTGTGAAGAGCGTAAGCCCGGAAGCCAAAGCCAAGGTGGAACCCAAAGCCGGAGCAGATTCGCATCTTGGAGGCCATCTTCAACTCAGGGATGGTGAATCCACCACGCGACGAGAATCGAAGTATCCGAGCAATTTTAAATTTTGACCAATTTTAAATTTCAACTCAGGTCGGAGATTAGAGATTTGATGCCAATCTTTAATATTTCTAAATTTTTATTTTTTCATGCAAATTTAAATTTTGACCAATTTTATTATTTTTTCATTTATTTTTTATTTTTTAAATTTTCTCAAGAGATGATTTAAGCCAAATTTTATTTTTAAAAAAATTGAAAGGAGAAAATTTTTGAAAGAACATAAAAAATTACAAGGAAGAAAATAAAATAGTCAAAAAATAAAATGATTTTTTAAAATTATTTTATATTGATGCCAAATTTGTAAAATTTTTCTAAATATTTATTTTTTCACCTTTTTTAAACCAATATTTATCATTTTTAATTTTTAATATGTTTTCATTTTTTCCCAAGAGATGATTTAACCATTTTTTAATTTTTTTTAAAATCTAGAAGAAATTAAAAGAAAAGAAGAAAAGAAGAAAAAAATGAAATAGAATAAAAATAATAATTTGGAAGAAAATCAAAGGGTGAAAGAAATTAAAGGATTTTTTAAAATTTTAAAAAATTTGGTACCAATTCTTTTAAATTTTTATAAACTTTTTTAATTTTCATAAATTTTTATCATTTTTTTTTTTTTTGTATGGAATCTAAAATAAAAACGAGACTTAGATTGCCGGTGGCCTTCGGACTCCTAAAAATGCGTGTGGTAAAAGCAGCGAAGTAGGAGGAATGGTCCGAGGGCAACCTGATCAGTAATGAACAACCTAACCTGGTAGGCAGTAAATCCTATTTAATCCATTAGATTAGCGAGGGCTCGGGTCCCCTTGCAAATCCTATTTAATCCATTAGATTAGCGATGGCCCGGGTCCCCTTGCAAATCCTATTTAATCCATTAGTTTAGCGATCCCCCACCCTGCAGTCCCGCTCCTCTCTGGAAATCAAGATTCATATTCCCGCCTCCTGGCCTGTCTCCATCCCCGTCCCTCTCTCCCCCTCCTTCCGCATCCTCTCCCCCTAACCCGACCACCGCCCCCTCCTCCCTCCCGCCGTGAACCTCTCCACCATTGCCCCGCCACTGGCCGCCCTCACCCTCTCCGTCGCCGACCCCTCCATCCCCCTCCGCCACGAATGAGTCCTATTCCCTCTCCATCCCCTCTTCCGGCTCCGCGGCCCATCTCACGGCTGCCACCGCCTGGGGCGCCATGCGCGGCCTCGAGACCTTCTTCCAGCTGCCCTGGGGCTCCCCGCAGGCGCTCCCCGCCGGGATCTTGATCTCCGATCGCCCTCTTTTCCCCCACCGTGGCCTCCTCCTCGACACCGCCCGCAACTTCTTCCCCGTCCCTGACCTCCTCCGCACCATTCGCGCCATGAGCCACAATAAGCTCAACGTTTTCCATTGGCACCTCACCGACCGACTCACAGTCCTTCCCCCTCCTCCCCTCCGAGCCCGACCTCGCCTTACGCCCCGCCATGTGCTACTCCGCCGCCCAAGTCCATCGAGTCGTCAACTTCGCCATGAGCCACGGCGTCCGCATCGAGTTCTCAAGAAGAAGGCCACGGTGTGGTGGAAGGAGATGATCCTTTGCTCTATGATTGGTTCACCAACAACAACCTTTAATGGCCTTCACAGTGCTGCTGGTACTCCTCTCATCCTCTCTCTGTTTCCTTTCTTTCCTTTTTCTTCCGATTGTTCTGTCTTTTGATCCTTCTAGGGTTTGGATCCGAAGTTTTTTTTGGGAGTTAGGGTTATGTTTTCTTGTCTACATAACGTCTTTCTATGGAAATCATCGGTTCTTGGTTTTGATGAAGGTTTTTAGCTTTTAGGATTTGGATTTTTTATTTAGTTTTTCTGTTTCTTCATTCTGATTCTTTATTTAGTTTTTATTTAGGATTTGGATTCTTTATTTAGTTTTTGACAGTAACTGCAACGAATTTTTATGAAAACCATCCGTTCTTGCTTGAGCTAAGGTTTTGATCGATGCTGAATGCTTTTAGCTTCATGGCTTGGATTCTTTGTTTAGTTTTTCGATTTCTTGATTCGTGTTCTTGACGGTGACTGAATGCAAGTTGGTCTTCTATAACCAAACAGAAAAAAAAAAAAAAAAAAGAAAGAAAATTGCATTTAGAAATATGAAAGAAAAAGCTCTCGTAAGAATTTGCCCTGTTGTAATGGTCTGACATCATTCTTTAAACTAACATTCTTTTCTTACTTATAAGAAATGACCATATCAGCATCTGGCCTCAATAAAAAAAGTTTTTATATTGCATCCATATTGTACCATATCTTTTAATGGTCTTACCTTTTACTCTTTCTCGTCTTGTGGAATAAGGCCGGGACTGCTACTGGACGAATCAAATGCAAGAAACTTCATCATCTCTACCTTTCTAAATGGGCAAGTCATCTTTTGTATTGTCATAATTTTTATTCACATGTCTTGTATTCTAAATTGAGTCTTATTTTTATTCACATGGGATGAATGTCACAGATTAGCTATTAATTTATTGATTAGCTGAAATTTTCTTCTAAAAGCTTTAATATGTAAAAGTTGCTTGGTGATATGGCCTTGACTGCTGAAACATGCTATGCATATCATTTAAAATATCCGCCATATTTGCTGATACAACTAGATGATTGCTTTTTTTGTTTTCCCCTTTCACTATTGACTGTAGTTGCTTTCCATCTTTCAGCTAATTAATTTCTTTAGAAGTTAATATGATGCATATGATTGCTACAGATTAAGTGTTTTATGTCCCTAGTTTCATAGGATAAAATTAAATTTTACGTCTTCTAACAAAAAGAGTCTTGTAGCTTAAGATCTCCCCCTGTTCCTCCTTTACTCTCATTTTATGTTTTCCCCCCCAATCATCATTAGAAAAATTGAAATGAAGTACTTGCAGTGGCATTCCTAGGCTTGGTTGGTCAATTTAAATGAACTAGAATGCTGGCCCAAATTAGATGATCTTTTGAGTTTTGAATTTTAGATTTTAAATGATTTTGAAGTTTTTAGTTTTAGTTTTAAATTTTGAGTTTTTGATTTTAAGATGATTTTTAATTTTAGATTTTAGAT
This sequence comes from Calamus simplicifolius, assembly GCA_900491605.1. Lineage (NCBI taxonomy): Eukaryota > Viridiplantae > Streptophyta > Magnoliopsida > Arecales > Arecaceae > Calamus > Calamus simplicifolius. Next base: position 308,197 of record UESW01001765.1, on the reverse strand, counting down.
TTTTAATTTATTTTGAATTTTAGAGTTTGAGATTATTTTGGTATATTGCAAATGTGCTTATATCGGGTACTATCCCCTGTCCCTTTCCCTTTCCGGACCTTTTCCCACTCCCTTTCGCTGCCCCTCCGCCGATTCTCCACTATCGCTGCACCTGCTTCGGCCGCTGTTGCTACCGGGAGCTCGCTCGACCCGGGCAAGCTCCGGAACGTCGTCGTGATAGCCCACGTCGACCATGGGAAGACCACCCTTGACTCCATCCTTCCTACTTTGTTGTCAATATTTGGATTGTTGATGATTTTGATTTACTGCAATTTTGATATTAGTGAAGAAAGTGGATAATTTTGGTATGTTGCAGATGTGCTTATATCGGGTACTGTCAGGTACTGTCTCCCGGTGCTTTATATTATAATTATTATCTTATAAACGTTTAAGTTCTTGATTTTCTTTTATCAGTGTCTCCTAGTTCTTTTGGTTGTAGTACTTGCCATATTTTGAATAATGCCTTCCTGCAATGTGTGGTGAACTTCATTTCTTTTTTTATTGCGTTTGGGCTATCTTTCGATTCTTTTCATCGCTATGCTGCTTATTATTTTGTAGGCACTGTTAGTCTTTTATTTGAAAATTTGTTTCTTTTATCTTTGTTGTTCTTTCATTGTTTTAACATAACATCGGTTTGATCATTGAAGGCACTTTGGAGGATTGTGTAAGATGTTGATGTTTTTTTTTTTTGTGATAGGGGCTGCTTATCTTTCATGGTTGAAAGGATTTGTACTAACCTTTTCTCCCTTATGCAGTGGTTTTACTATTTATGTTGTCTTACTTTTATGTGGCTTTGGGTGAATGCCTACTATCATTTATTTAATATTGGTTTTTCGATGTTGCTTTTCTTTAAACTTGGCGCTCTTGGGAGGTAAACCAATTTATCAGTTATTTTTAACTTTCTGTTTTCTTAGCATGACTAGAGAAGAGCAACATAAGTAGATCGAAAGAAGATGGCAATAATGAAACCTCCAACCTTCAAATACTCGATCAGATAGTATCTTTCCTTGAAATTAATTTTTCTTTCATTAGGGATGATGAAAATTAAGTTGGAAGGGTAGAATAAGTAAATCCTCGAGGAAAACTATAATCAGTATTTGTGTACCAAATTTTGTCTCGATTTGAAGTTAATCAAGCATTCTAATCATCAATGAACGATTAACGGTTAGATTATTTTAGAGATACTGAGGAACAAATTATTAAGGAAACCTAATAAAAGATAGGGTTTAGCCCATAAAAATTTTTAGAATAATTTCAGACCCTCTTGACCACTGATCTTAATAGTAAAATCTACTTAATAAGGGTATGGGTGAAAATGTCATTCAAAAAAGAAAAAGAAAAAAAAAAAAGAAAAAAAGAAGAGTCTTTTAAAGTTAATAAATTAGGTTCTTAGCATCTTTCACTAAGTAACCGGGCCCCGTCACCTAAGCAAGTGATGTTGTTCGCGTAAAAAGGTGAGAATGCGAAAGAACCTAAGTAAAGCCAGTCCTACCTGAAGCCTTTTTGACTCGAGTCAGTAAGTCCGAGGGGTGTTTTACACCTAATGCCCTAAAACCAACTGGTTTGGGAGCCATTGGCCTAAAGCTCACTACAAGGGTCAATTAGAAAGCAAGGGGTTAGGGCATTGCACTAACTTTACATATAAATAAATAAATAAATAAATAAGGAGACTAAATTACAAAAAGATACTACATCCAACCCAAATTAAGTTAGAGGACTTAAACAGAGAAGTGAAAAGTTGGTGAAGGAAGACTTCTATAAATTCTTATGGGCTGCACTCTATCACTAAATGGGCAAACTTGATAATCCAATGAAGCACCTCTGTTATGATCTAACCGAAAATCTTTTGATTTTAGAATTGTAAGATAACTATCAATTCTTGGACTAGCCTGGTACATATTTCTAGATTCTTTATTTACTCGAGGATGAGTAAGATTCAAGTTGGGGGGAGTGATAAACGCACAAATAATCATCATAAACCTATTAATTAATAAGTCAAAGTACATATTATTATTTAATATATAAATATTTTATATAATATTTTAGGTAAAACCTCATCAACTTAAAGAGCTCGATTTTAGGTGGACTTCAAAGTCCTCCTAAATCCTATCTCTATCCGTCACAGTCTCTTGTTGGCATTGGTGGTTTGTATGATAGGCCAGAGCACTATGGTGATTTTCCTTCTTGGGGTGTGCCACCATATTATGGTTCATCTCTTTATCCTTGGTGGGTTCCCATTTCTCTAAAGTATGCCAGAGATTGCTGCTGTCATATTCCTTTGAATAATATTTGGTTAAAATAAAAATTCCATATCTTTTGCAGCATATTCTAAATATTGGGGTCAACTTGGGAATGTTAGAAAGGGTGTGAGGGCAAGTCTCCTTTCCATTTCCCTTTGAGGATCTGATACTTAGATAAATCTGACTGATGTTAAAGTAAATTAGACTATATGATTTCATACAGCAAAGTGGGTATTCACTATTTCTAAACAATATAAATATGTAAAACAAACAATAAGTCCCCCTTTTTGGAAAAAAAATTTCACACAATATGGGTAGAGTAAAAATGTGTTTTGTATGAAATTCTTAGCATGTAAATGCATGTCAACAAAATTACTTTTGTTACAGGGAGTATACTAGCACCTTAAATAGACTGTGCATTACGGCATGTACATTTAGTATTGTTGATTATTGGTTCATTACTACGATGTGTCTTTACATGGATTATGTTATATGCCTTTGTAAACCATCTAATGCTTTATTTAATGTGTTATCTTACTAAGAGGGCTCAATTTTTGTTTATCCTTGCATATCTGCTTAATGACCTAATGAGCTTTTACTTCCATATCTTGAGTTTTATTGTAACAAGATATGGGATTGCGATCTTGGACCATTCTCGTCAACTTCCTGTGTGAATCCTGCTCGTACCTTGTAGGTATTATTATTTTATTGAGTCACTATTAACCATACTCTGTATCTGTATATTTTACAGGCCCGGTAGCCTGAACATTGATGAAAACATGTGCCTATAGTCTTCAAAATGATGGAAAATTGCAATGACTTCACTGATCATATGTTGTCTCTGTTTCCAAGGGGAGCCCAAATCAACTCTTATATGTTCCACAATTTCCATTCTTAAAATTTTGACTATATCTTGTTTAAGTCTGTGAATAATGATTGGATATGATTTTCTAGTGGTTCTTCGCTAACTGTTGGATACCAATGCAAACAACTCCTTAGGTTTACTTTACCTCCTCTTTCGTTCTCTCTTAGTCTTACGGGAATTAATAATGATTTTTCAGAGCACCATTCAAGCCATGATTCATGGTCCATGTTGGTTTTATTCAAATTAATCTGTTATCGAGCAATTTCTATTAAATACTTGCAAGAGCCTGCTTAAAGGAAATTGCAAACCTAGGGATGGCCGGTTTATCACATATTGTCCCTCCAATTGAAAGTGTGTCATCAACCAACAACATATAGTCTTGAATGCACTTATCTAGCAACCAGTTGGTTTTGGAAGTCTTTCGTATGTTTGTGAGTTCTATAAATTGATTAAAAGTCTTGAGCAGGTATCAAGTGCTTGCTTTGAACAGCTCCAGTCATTTGTTTGCGGCATGGTTCTAAGAACCTTTCATGCATTCCTTCTATGAAATTTACCGATTTATGCTGCTTATATGTTTTGGCATATTGTTGGGAAAGGTCTTAGATGAGTTGAGTTGAGTTGAGTATATGTTTTGGCATATGGATGTTTTGCCTAAAAGTAATTATCAACATTCTATATATTCTAAATTCCAAAGAGTTTTTTAGCTTGGTTACTGTCGAAATACTTGTAACCTAGTGAGAAAATTTTACCAGTTACTTTTTCAAAAAAAGTCTTTTTATAAATATTGGGCTACTTCCATGACATGTCACAACTGGCTATGGTAGACAAGGGAGAAGTTGAGTGCCAGAAATGAACTTTGAATCTAGAGCATTTATAGGAAAGAAGTACATTTTTTAGCACTGCTTGTTTTTATTTGTTTGGTTTTGCAGGAGAGATGAGGGTGACAACTTATTCTTTGTTTTTTAGAGAACAGAGAGACCACAAATAGAACTGCTATGGTGGTGTTGTGGCCCATCCCCATCGCTAGTGTTGGTGCTGGGTAATGATCACAAACACAGTTTCAATCCGGAATTACAAGTTATGCACTGGCACATTAGTTCTCAATTCAAAATGGATTTCTGCCACATTTCCTTCCATTCAGGCTTATAACAGAAGAGATATTGTATAACCCTAACGTCCCAACCAATTTTGTTGGAATCTTCAAAGTCTATGCTTGCCTTGTTCCCTCCATTTCCCCCACTAACTGCTACCGCATTTGCCAACGAGTCTGGAATTACAAGTTCTCTGAATTTTTTCATCTACAAAAATAATAAAAAAGTACCCATGAAGTTGCATTGTTTGGCATGTGAAAAACTACTGGGAACAAAAATTGGCAAAACAGGACCTCAAATTCAGAACTCTCTTTGTGATATGGTATAGGCAAGCTATTGTATGTTGCCAAATCTCGATCAGCAGGCATCATAATGCAACAAGAATTTATTTAATATAAAATGCATTTATTCATCTTAAATTAGTAGTGTAATGTTATAGCATGACATTTCTGAGCAAATTATAATAGTTTCAAGGCAAAACTTTATAATGGTCCTTGAACCCACATCTCTGAAGATGTAAATTGTTCTCTTTTAAGACACAAATACTGTTGGCTGATCTAATGTGCTCTTTTGCATAAATGTTTCTATGCAGATGTATTCTAGTACAACTTCTGGTCCCTTTTTTTAATTCCAGTGTCTTTTTTTTATTTTTTAAAAAACTTTAGAGGTGTTAATTAGTGTTTTCTTTTAGTGCAAGGACAAAAGTTCATGTTTTGCTACCTGATCTTTAGCTAGCTATTTGTATATGGTAATTTTATGTCACTTCTCATATTGTTCCTCCAGTGAATGGTTTACTTGCTCATCGATTGATTTTCACTAACATTTTACTATCTTTAAGCTCAAGTTCAATCCAAGTAATATTCTATGTTTATGTTGTCCACAATTTTGATGAAATAATCAATTACATGAAAATGACGAAAGTCAGCCATATGACCGTTGGTATCTGTTTTTAAGAGTCAGTTTAGTCTTTATCCCGACTTTACTCATGATATATGTGTGATTTTGGAAGCAACCATGAAATTCCTCTGGATGAAAATTTGTGTAGTTTTCAGCTATATATGAGGGCTTTGATGTGCTATCTCTGAACAATATGACATGTTCATGCATTTCTTCTGCATATCTTTACAACTCTCTCTTCCTGCATGGTCAGCATTCCCATGCATTGCTGTAACTTTGGTAATTTCTGCTATGCACTATTAAACTGTAGTAAATCTCTCATATCAAACTGATAGGTAGGAGAGGAAGAGAGGAATAGAGAGGGGTGGGGATAACAAAGTCTCTGCTGGAGTTTAGAGAGAGAGAGAGAGAGAGAGAGAGAGAGAGATTGGCTAGCCTGCTGTTTGTGCTGAACATCAGATATCTTTGGCAAGCCAGCCCTCATGACATATAAATTTGCCTCTTGTTTTCCTTCATCAAATATAAAATAAAATAGTTTTTAATCATTTTTTATTAATTTTTTATTTTATTTTGTTGTGTTTTTGTACGGGAATGGAGCTTTAAGAGCTAAAACGAATATTATATTTTTTTCATTTTATTAGAATATTTATTATTCTATCCTTTGACTTGCTGGCTTGTTCCTCGTGCTGTCAATACTTTAGCTGTTGATTTGAATGTATGTGATCTATTTACTTAATTAGGAACGGAATATAGACATGCTGGATTTGTCTTCTCCCTAGACATTATCAGCCAAATTTTATCCTTACTATTTCATGGAGCCATTATAATATTCTTTGCACCAGGGAAATAATGCGGCCATGAGGATTAGACTAAAGGATGCATTAATTCTTTGCTCGATCTATGATTAAAAAATGGTGCTGAGGGTGGTTTCATCATCAAAAATCATGAGAGCCATGGACGGCACTGATGGTTGGTAGCATAAGAAGGATCTCTTGAAAGGTGACCCAGGAAAGTGCTACTGTGGAACACCAGCTTGTGAACCTTTTGCTTCTTGATACCTGTCCTTATCTAAGACTCCCACCAGTGCCGCTATTGCGAAGGAAATTGGTGGACGAACTCATGGGCAAAGCAGCGCATGGTCCAACTTCCCATGGCCCAACACTGATATCCCCAATAGAAAAACACTTGCTGCACCGAAGACGTTGCAGCAAGCATACATTAGGCACATAAATTAGCAGCACCGTGCATCTGTGTTACTATACGTGCCGAGATTTAATAAGTCTTGCATGCATTACATGCGCAATGGCACATACATGTGCATCTGTGTTATCATACATGCCGAGATTCAATGAGTCTTATTGTGCACTGCATGCGCGATGGCTCACATGTATGGTCATTCCATGCATTCGATGCACACTTGCTGGCTTTTCGATGCAGCAAGTCTTTTCTATCCTCAGTAATCTCCACTACTTCATTTTGCCTCGATCGTACTTCTTTAGTAATTTTTTATTTTTTACAATAGCAAGAATATTGGATGGTGAGATTAAACTCTGATTTTCTTGAAGGACCTTTGTAAAAAGCTCACTCGTTAATCCCTCTTCTTTTCTTAGCATGCCTACAATATTATTATATCACCATCAAGGTTGTTAATTTTTCTCTTCTTTATTTATTAAGATTATTGATCAAACATTTATGTTCTATTGTAAAAGAATAAAACTAATGATTAAAAAAATGATGGCAACAAAATCTCAATCCCAATTTTATTGAAATTAGCGATTGAGTTCTTTGGTTTTAAAGCCAAGATTCAAAATGAGTTGTTTAGTTAAAAAATTAGCCAAAAAATTAAATTTAAAATTATAAGCTAGGATGCTAGTGGAGTAAGAAGAACTGTTGAAATACAAGGGAGGTTTGCATAAATGAATCTTTAATCATTTTTCAAAATCAAAGATATTTAAGCTTCAATTTTTAAATGAGAATCAGATTAAGGTTAGCAATAAATTTATCATTCTCATCAAGAAAGATGTACACTTTCAGATTGCAATCTCATTAGCCGCACTCAATATTCATAACCTCTTAGTTATGTGCTCCTTCATATCAATTATTTGCTAGAAAGCATGCATGCACACAGTTATCAAGAGCACAATATATTTACAAAAGAAGAATTGAGACCAGCGGCATCAACCAGCCCGACCAGTGGCAACATCCCATGTCCATGGCAACATCTGCCAACCAAAAAGAGAATGGCAAAAAGAAGGCCCTTAAAAGCTTGTAATGCTGTTCGTAGGATAAATCCTACAAGTCTGCCAAGCTAGTAATGAAAATCTGAACTCCATAGGTCAAATATTAAAGTGGGAAAGCTTCGCTTTTACTAAATTCCTATTTCCTTCTACCTATTTCTCGATGATGAGTTAGGTAAACTAGTGCAGAGATTCCAAAGGGACAACCGAACCATCAACAAATAACAAATGTAGTCTAATCTGATAGATCAACCACTGGCTCCCAGACTTGGATCCGTAGGACTTCTTTGAATCACAAAATGATCAACAATCCGCACCGAGTTGACAGAGTCAGGGCCAGAAGCAGCCTTCCACTTGCTAGGGAACCTCCTGTGATGGCTCAGCTGCTGAGGCTGTTTTGGTTCTGCATCCCATTCAGGATCCAACTTCCACTTCTTAGGAACCTCCTCATCAAAAACATCATCAACGAATTTTGGTTCAAACCATGTTAACTGAATTTAAATTTTGGGATGACCATGCTGCATTAAGCCAAAGAGAAAAGATAATAACCGATAAGAGAGGTCATTGTTGATGGCAATTGTCTTTTCCTCCAGTTCTGTGCAAGAGAATCTGGTTAATCTTAAGACCTGTCTGGCATTTCTGTTGCTTTTATATTTTTGTTTCTCTACTAATTATCAAAATATGCATAGAGATCAATACTGAAGACGTAATTTGCATCAAACTTTTGCTATTTTTTGCTTCTTTTTTTTTCGGTCTTTTGGGAAGCCATGAATCTTTGCTACAAAGAAATAATAGCTTTAACACCATGGGAATTGCTTGGTGGAGGTGCATGGAGCAAATCTATCAGATCCACATGGCATCAAGTAATGCTTGTCATTTGTGTTCACTAGGTAGTATCTGCATGTGCAGTACAATTACACATTCATTATCTTACAATTTTCAAAATCTCCCAAAACATTAAAATGATATTTGTTTCTCAGAGATAATCCAGTTTATAATCATGGCATGTCGAAATAGATGATTCAAGTCTTTTGATTTTATATATTTAAGTTTTTAATTCTTAAGCCAGACTAATCTTATCGACTGCAAGGGTGAAGACTTCAAGATCACCATTCATAGTGATATGAAAACGAGTAAATGCTTTGTAATTTGCAATGCGGAGTGAAGAGAAGGCTTCATCAAAGTGTATGTGAAACCAGTTGATGCATATATAGAGATAGCTCCCAAAAATCAAAGATACAACAGGAGTTGAGAAGTCCCAGAAATAAAGGAATACAGAATCATAGTAGATGATAGCACTGCTCCGAGAAAGAGATTCCATTCCTTTCTTGCAGATGATACTTCTAGCAACAGCCATGACCTGTAAAACCCAAAGCATTTTACAGTTGAAAAAAAAGGGAAGAAACTTCTGATGCACGGAAGAAGAAGAATAAGAAACACCTTTGGAACATCAAAGGCAGACATGAGGTACTTTATGCATGCAGGGTAGAGTCCAAATGTCCATTGTTCTATGCGAGCCCGGAGTCCGGTTGGATCTGGGAAGTGCTCACTTTCCATAGACCGATACCATTCGTAAGTGTATGGTAACCTAATATGATAGATGTTTTAAGTATTTGAAAATTACAAGAACATGGATAAACATGACAGAAGAATAATACATATTATAGAAACTATGTAAGTCAAGAATAACACATCAATAGAAAAATGCATTATGTGAAGAGAGCAGAGTAATTGTGAAGACCAATTTACTAGTTAAGTTGTAATAATGAAGCACCAGATTACAAGCATATACTTCCTGCAGTGTCTACCTAGAAGCTTGGTAAATGTCAAAAACCCAATTATCTCAATATGCTTTGCATCAAAACCTCCAAATATGCCCCCAAAAATGGAAGATGCCATCCAAATATTAATATAAAACAACAAAATATATGGAGTTTTCGCGTTCCTTCTTTGTTACATTAGAAAGGTATGGCCCTTCAACAAGAGTGTCAGGACAGATTATATGTTTTAGTACTTGAAATGTTGAGATTTGAAAGTGCCATCGCATGGACTAGACAACCCTTGACAGAACATCCCAACATCCATTTCATGTGCCAATACTGCTGGCTAATAAGCACAACACTCCATGTATCGAGTGTGTCATGACATGTCTTGCATCCAATTATCTGAAAATATCAGGACTTAAAGATTTTAAATATCCAAGCATACTATGTTCGCTATGTTCGGACTGATAAAGATACACTTCCACCCAAAAATATGAACAAATCAAAGATGAATGATGCAGCAGATGGTTTCAAAAAGCCTCAATGGGGAACACTCATCCAATTGTGTGCTTTATACTCACTAATGCCTGGCTCATGCCAAATATGTGGACTGAAGGATAAAAGAGGGGAAGGAAAATGTTGCATGGGGGAGGAGGCAGAGTGTGCTTCCTGATAAAGAGGTGCATTGAAAGAGGAGTTGTTTGGAAAATACAGCAAAAGTGGAGTACATTACTTGTGGGACCCACAGTGGTGGATATGCACCCCAAGGGTTCTTATTATAATAGTTGATTTGAAAGACATCGATCTTCTTCTGATGTTTCCCATTTATTATTTTTTGATTTATACATCAATGAATAAAGAACACAAAAATTAAAACCACCTGTCAAAGGTCCTCTCTATCTAGGTTACTGGAAGCTACAAAACGTAAGATTCTTTAGAGTATTTGTTGGTATAGCATATTCTTGGTATAATTTGACAGCACTTTATGCGCTCCATATGGTGACATCAAGGAAGAAAAATATTTCATGCCATTCCATTCCATTTGCTACCAAGTTTAAAACTCTAGAAATTTCATCTCAACCAATCAATATTTCATTGTTCCAATAAGTCAGATTCTTCTTTGACCTAATAAAGCTATTTAAGGGATTAGATAAATCCTGGTGATTGAAATAAGTCCAACCACAATCAACAATTTGCTATCATCGTATATCAATGTTACATGGACACAAATACAAGAATAGGGTTCGGACACATATTCCAGTGTCTCACCCAGCAAAAGGGAACAAAAGAAATGCAAGCATTTGTATGATAAATTAAATCTTTGAACAACTTTTTTAAAAATATTAAAAGAATATATTGTTTGTTAAGCTCATTCAATATACATCTTTCTCATTCAAACTGCCTAATTAACTTAAGGATACGAGTAAAATAATATTTTGCAAAGTTATTTCAATACCTACATCCTCAGCCAATCACTAAAAAAGATTACTACTTATGGTCAAACTCATTGCTAGAAGAGTTCAACTCTCTGCCATTCATTTAAAGTGGCAACTATAGAACTTCATAAGTATCAAGCATCTAATACATATCTGACTTATACATGCATCCAACACAGATGTTTGAAGCCAGGCAAAAGAGCACAAGTAATGCAGTCTCTATGCCCATCAAATTTAGGAATAATATATATAGTACATGATGCTTTTCAACAGAACAGATAAGAATATGGTAGCTACCACACATCAGCTTATCTCGCAAATCATATGCATGAAAGGATTGGAAGATTTCTGAGATGCGTAATAATATCATGACTAACCTATGCTCAAAACATCATACATTGCACAAGTTGCTAGGTTGCCTTGTATTCTTGTTTATTTCCACTTCATGGGCATCAGCTTGGGGGTTCCAAATGGATTACGTTAGACACAGCCTCTTCTTCTGACCAAAGGATCAAAAAGTTAAACGGCAAGGCAGGCTGTTCTTTCCCTCTCACAGCCTCTGCTTCTGAGTTCTGGCCAAAGGATTAGTCTCTTGAAATATGAATGCTGGTCATTCAGAAAATGCACAATTTTTCCAATGTGGGCCTATTATACCAGGTCAGTTTTGTAAAAACTCAAATAATGCAACAAGGACCCTTTATTAGGACTTGGTTATCACTCCTCTGAACTATTCAGACTTCAAATAATCATAGTAATTAAATAGTACAGGTCAATTAATTATGCGTTCTTTTAGGTATCAATTAAGGAACTAATCGAATGAATATATCAGATTAGAAGGTGGGCATCATTGGATTATTTGAAATGTCAATTAATTGCAAATTCATAGACATTTCCAACTTCTTTCATTCTTTTGACTCAAAAGATAGCAAAAAGAATTACTAATAGTCATCGACAGGTCGTAGTCATCAAGCTTCTTTTTAACATATAGTAATATTGGACAACTGAATAATTGCTATTTACAGGGTTTTGTATATCGCAATGGTAGTCCTTTTCTGGACAACTGCTGGAAACTAAATTATGGATTTTTTATCATCAAAATACTCCATAATTGATTTTTTTTTTTTTTTTTTTTTGAGGAAAGACCATAATCGCAATCAAAGCACCACTTGTATCATAAAAGGAGAATATCCTCCGGTTAATATCCAAAACATCAAAAGGAGCAAATGCTCATAACATGCCAAAATGAATCATGTGCGGCCCCTTAATAAATTTTCTACACCTATTGCAAGAAGTTACCTTGCACTTTATCAAAGTTATCTTGTTACCTTGCACTTTATCAAAGTTATCTTGCATTTTATCATTCATGCATTTGATATTTAGCTATAAAAAGTAGCATGTGAAATAGTCTAATCAAGAATCACAGAGTGAATGTCAGGGTGTGTCTATCTTGCATAAATTTAATCGAGAAGCAAAATTTACCTGAAGTTGCTAGAAGATGATTGCGAATGCATATCTCAATGCCCAACTCTAAGAGCAACATTAGAATAAGCGTTGTAGTCAAATGCACAAGAACATGAAGAACCCCTATAATAGCACGCTTCTTTTTTGACAATTTTGAAGGAACAAATGAATATGATGCCATTATCAATACTAGACTTCCTACTGAAGACACATATGAGCTTTCCAGCATGTAAATAAAAGCACTCCACATAGTATTAAAGAAGGATTTTAAGCGACCAGACCAAGAATCCTTGTGCAATATGTGGGCAAGGTTACACTGCAAAATGGAACATCAGAAAGTTATTCCTGAAAAGAAAGTACCCTTTTCATCAGCTAATTTAAATTCAATTGCTGGTATTGAGATGAAAATAGCTTATATACCTTGATCAAATTTCCATTAACTTTTTACAATGAAAATATTTCAACCAGCTATAATAGATATCACCAAAGGCTTCTAGAATTTTGAAGAATCTCCATAACTTCTTTATAAAGTAATGTACAGTAACAATGTTTAACTTGGAGGACATGGTCCAACACCAACTTAACAAACCATCTATTAATTTAAACCAAACTTCCATTTGGGAATGTGGGTGAATACTTGGCTGACTTCAAAGACTACAAACAACATAGTTCTTAAACATCAAATATATCCGACAAAATTTATAGCAGTTCAAAATGTATGCTGCCATCTTTGCTTGGCCATCCATTTTGGTTCCAATATAAGGTAATGCAAGCATGCTCTAGTGGACAGTTTCCATTAACTGGACATGAACGGAGGAATTCATACAATCTTGGAAGCATATGTTACATATTCCCCAAGAAACAATGCTCTGGACTTGAATTTTACAAAATAGAAAAAGCCCAACCATAGATTGCAACTACATATAACTTCTCATAGCTTTCCCATCAATATCCAAAAAAGACCCTTGATTCTAAAGAAAATCTAGCCATGCATAAGGAAAACAAGGCCAAAACTTGATCTTTTGCTTTCCACTAGAAGAGATATTAAACTCAACTCAACTCAACTCATCTAAGCCTTTTTTCCCAACTACATGGGGTCGGCTACATGAATCTGCTTCCTTCACTCTGCTCTATTCAAGACTAAGTCAGCATTCAAATTGCAAATAGTCACCGGAAGAAATATTATTATTTCATAAATCAGAAATGTCAAGGATAACCATAGATGTCCAATAACATGGTCAGTGCCATGAATCAAGATGGATGGGATAATCTTTTTGGCTATGCTAATACAATAGTAGCTGGTGGTAGTGTTCATGGGAGGGTAGGTGGATGTAAATGCAACAAACCACATGCTAAACCATAACATGTTTACAAGTATCTATATATATTAGTTTTAATATAAATATGTAAATTATGCTTGTTTAATCCTTTATTTACAAAAGATAACGAATTTCCTTGCAAACAACTACTTGAACTTGAAAGGCCTACAGGAAAACTTATAATCACTCTTAAAATGTCCATTATCCACATATTTTCAACATAGGTAGATAAATTTGGTTTTAAAATGACCTGATTTCATAATGACCAATGACATGGCTTTTTATCAGGAACATCTCATAGCACAATCATATATCCCCAGAATTTTAACATGGATCCTCATCATCCCTCAAAATTCTACATTTGGCACCGAATCTTTACTACTTCTAATACTTTGCCTAGTAAACAAACACTAAATCCCAACTCTATTGTTAACTTCATATATTTTATTGACTCTTTTCCTATCTACTTAAACTTTTGGGGTCAATTGGTTAGCATAGAATCAAAGTTCACATTTAGCAAAGGTTGTGAGTTTAAATTCCCTACATGCCAATTATTTATTTAATTAACCCAGTTATTAATATTGACTCGTTCCAGTCTTTCTATTTATTATCTTGGCTCATTTCAGTTACTGTGGTCCCTCCACATGCATCATCCAAGCCGCATGCAAAGCGGGCGTCAAGCTCGATATACATTGTTGACCCCTTCCCCATCAACTTAAGTTTTGGATGTCAGTTGATTTGTTAACATATATCATTCTTGGCAGATGACATTAGAATGATCTATCAGAATTATGATACCCAACTGTGGATTCAACATCCAGGAAAACTTTAACCTTCTCTGAAATTTACATGGATACAAGCAGGGTCGTCAAAATATTATTTATCATATATTCTTTAATACCAAGCTACTTTATGTTGGGGAAAAAAATGATTTTTTTCAGTTTTACCATAAAGTTGTGCTCAGATCCATTTAACACACCATCATAGCCTTCTCAAATAATACTTAAATACATGTTCTTATTACCTTTACATCACCATTGCTCAACTAATTAAACACATTGGAGAAAATACAAGTTTGAGCAGCTCCTTACATTGAATAGTAGGCAAGAAGAAAGGATGAACAAATAGGCTTTTCCTTGAACCAAAATATTCTGCTTATAATGTTAAAATTGCATATCTACTTGCATCATCCAACCCACTTAATAGGAAAGATTACAAGATAATCAAAGCTTGAAACAAGCTAGTATCTAAAGATGAAATTACAATGAAGCAGCTTAGGCATTATATGAAAAAATGTCCTGCACCAACAGAAATCTTAATCTAAAATATGCGGCTTAGACTATTTTGACTCAGGATACTTTATACCAGTATTCATAAGCACATGCCACCAAAGAATAAATATTGATTCCTTTTCTTTAAGCATGCCTTGAAAGTTTGAACTGGCAGTTTAAAGAGCAGCCACAGGAGCTTGCTTCTTATTATCTTATTAAAGGTGCAAAATTGAAAAAATAATGTTAAACTACACAGATCACTCCATGCATTCAAACAAGACATAGATGCAAAGTTACTTTACTTAAAAAGAAACTTTCAGAATATATAATAATGTACTACATGTCCTACAGTTCAAGCAAAACAGCTTAGAAACTTACAACAGGTTTAGCAGGAATAACAATTTACTAAAATAAATATAAATAAATATACATCACCTGGGGGAACATAGAAAAGACCAATATAAAGTAGATGACACCACCAATAATATCAAACTGCCAATTCTTCTTGCGGAACTTTAAAATGTTACCCAATGCAATCTAAAACAACAATTTTTGGAAATACATCAGTTGCTGCATTTTAAGAAGAATAAAAAGGAAACATGAAGAAGAGAATGATATGAACCAAGAGACAACAATTTGATATGGGTAGATAACCATAAAAATTGCAATTAACAAGACATATTGCACTAAAACAATAATTTTTGGAAATACATCAGTTGCTGCATTTTAAGAAGAATAAAAAGGAAACATGAAGAAGAGAATGATATGAACCAAGAGACAACAATTTGATATGGGTAGATAACCATAAAAATTGCAATTAACAAGACATATTGCACCTATGTGGATGACTTGGAAAAAGAAAAGAATAATCTAACTTACCCTACTCGAATCATCATAGGAAGGGTAAGTAGCCTTGCTCTCATAAGTTGTTCCACAAAATCTGCTGAAATTTCTAAAGACATGAGTAGGATGCAAAAAGGCCCCACCACAACCATTGACAAGTAGGTGTTGTGCATAAACAGGCTTGTCTGATGGAACAGCAGAATGGCGCATATAGTGATGCAAGTCTCCGGCCATGCGGAGTCTACATCTTCCCTTCAGGTGATCGCATATTAGGTGAGAGACATTTTTTCCAGTGATTTCGTTCCAGTACCAATCAAGAAGCCAATTTGGTTCATGTGTCATAACAATGACATTGTCATTTTCACCAATCTGCAAGATTTTTACCATCTTAGAAGTTTAGCAAAACTTTAACCATATGACAGGGGAAAAAATAAATGGTTTTACAACAGCCCTTTGAGGCTATCAGTTAAAACTAAATCAAAGAAATTTAATTCTTTATGGATGGGGTATTTTCAGGCATGATATTTATCATCAGAAAAAATGAACCTGGCAAACACATGTATTATATAAGGTGAAACATTTCAATTAAAGATGGTAACTTTTTGCTTAAAAATTTCACAAATAAGACTATAATAGTTGTATAAATGTGAAAAACAAGAATGGGTCATGTGCAACTTAGATAGCAGGGTTAGATGCTGCAGCCCTTCTGCAAATGCTGTCAACGACTCCAACAGTCGACATATGTCTGCTAAACTTCAGGAAACTAATTAACTATTGTTAGCCTATAATTTTGAGAGGTACATACCACTCATATAAATAGTAAATTCTTTAATTTCAAAATCACTCATTAAGAAGACAACAAGGGTTGTATATAAACCTAAAAGATTTTAGCCACTTTCTGCATTTACTGCACAGAAAGTGACTCTTGTTAGAAGGTGCAACATCAATAACAGAAACAAATGATGTGGATGAGCTAAGGTAGCAAAATACACCTTGTGTTGACATAGATCTGCAAAAAACTTGAATTGGTATACATCTATGTCACCATGAAGAGCCAGATCAAGACCAAATATCCACCATCCCTTTGGAAGTTGCAAAGCAAAGTAACTCTTCTTCTGAGGCAAAAACCACCCACCCAACCAGCTCTTATGGCATATGTAACTCATAAAAGTATGCAGACCATCAAACCAATATGTGAATAATGAAATATTAGCCTATACTAAAAAATCGATATTGGCCCTTGACAACCCTCACCAAAGAAAGCCTTAAAGAAAATAAATATCACAAAACTCTCTTGAAAAACAAATCTAGAGTGCCATGGTTCATGCAGCAAGAAATTTGCATGTGGGCACATGGATGTATATATTTTGTACATAATCTATGCAGCTTTATATCTGAAATTTACCATGATTTCCAGGAATTATGAAACACTGTGCGCCATCATACTGTTTCAGTTCTGGCACTCCACAAGAAACAACTGGCTTGTCTACTGTTATATGTTGAGCACACTATACCAGGGTGGAGGCTGCAGCGCGTAATCAAATGGACAGAAAAAGCGCCTCTCGTATGTAAATGCAGAAGGATTAGGGTACCTGTGCCACAATTCGGAATTCACTATAAAATATAACAGTTTTCAAATGAACGATATCAACAATCATGTAGCGTAGTGTCTCATGTTCAAAGAAAACCACATTTGCTATTTCACTTTTTTCGTAAGTATTCATGCATCAAAGGCAAGACAGGCATAATTCACAGTTGTCAATTCACCTTTTTCTTCTAATTCACGCTTCAAAAACAAGAAATGCAACCAGAAATACATATCGAATCAAATGGTCCTTCCTGCTTTATGCTAACCATGAAGAAAGAAGGATTTAAGGTAGTATCGTTCCACATTAAAAAACACTACATGTAGATATCTATTTATTTTCTGTATGTCGTCAGGTGATAGAAGACCATAACTTCTTGGACGATGAAGAATACTTCTGTAAAGGTAGAAAATAAAAGGAAATAGGAATTTCATCACAATCTATGCCCTGCACATCAGAAACCTTATTCCAAGGAGTCACCAGATGGTGCATTCATTCATATAAGAACCAGGCTCAAAATTGTCAAAATACTCTAGCTAATCTTTCTCTACACCCCCCACAAAGAATGGGAAAATCGGCACGAGCCTCAACTTCAGATCTTCTGAGCAACTAGTTAATCATCCATCTTCTAGTTTAGGATAGCAGAAGTAATTTATAATATAACACATCAACAGTAAAGACCCTAAGTTAAGGGATCAAGTGAAAAGTCTTCCAATTTGCAATATAATGCACTTTCCCTCCACAATCAAATAGTCCTTTGTAAAGTTGTTATCTCTTAGAATCCTACCAAAATATAGCTGTCAAATGATACTTGTGTATGACAGTAAAGAGAGCATTCTCTGATCATATGAGATTTCTCATATACAAGGGGGC
This sequence comes from Calamus simplicifolius, assembly GCA_900491605.1. Lineage (NCBI taxonomy): Eukaryota > Viridiplantae > Streptophyta > Magnoliopsida > Arecales > Arecaceae > Calamus > Calamus simplicifolius. The sequence goes on along the minus strand of UESW01001765.1, from coordinate 290,276 downwards.
AAAAGAAAGTAAGCAGGAAAGTGCAATACGCTCCCACCTCCAGCCCCCCACCACACAACTGTTCTTTACAATTTCAACAGTAGTTCCTTCATGCTAACAGAACCAGCATTGACACACTGCCACTCAAAAGCAGTTGACAAGGCAGGGATGGAACTAAATATCAGTCCTGATCTTTTCTTTCACCTAGCTCTGACAAGCCTATATATAAGAAAGTGCACCATTATGGCCAGCTTCTAAGGTCCACTGGTCATATTAAATAAATATTAAGCTTGAAACTTAAATGTTATCAACAAATATTCAAGATAATTGCCACAAACATATGCAATAGAAACTTCAAAGTTCAAACTAATGCAAAATAAACCAGTATGAGCATACGAATTTATTTAGTGTGTGTTTGTGTGCATGTGTGTATTGTGTGCGTGAGGTGCATATGCATACAGTGATGCATATTATTCACTGTATCACAGGTCAAAAAGAAGATCATCTTACGCAAGATCTCCTCCAATAAGAAGCAAATCTCCACGTGGAAGTGTATGCATGGAATCACTAATTTGAAGTCGAATCGAAGGCTGGGCCAGTAGACAAGCCACTGCATAGGATGGATTTCCACCATCACCAGTGTCTGCAATGAAGTCAAACCAGAGATTGTCTCTTTCACTAAATTGATCATACAATAGATCACCACTTTTAGCTTCATCTGGAACCTTGTTCATTGCAGCCTGGTTGCAGAAGTGTGCATAAAGTTAAGAGAAATAAATACACCATGAAGACCATACTTTATCGAAGGCACTTGAGTCACTACACTGATAATTGCAAAGAACAAAATGAAAGCGAAATATTTAACCTTAAAATAGGGGAAAAAGGAAAAATTACACAATCAACAAATAAGCTTTGTGATGTTACTATAACTAAGCTGTTATATGGTATAAATTGATTAGAGCATAGCATTCCAGACGGATAGCCATGACTCTCATCGGTAATTAAAGAGTGATTTGGCATATACATCTCATTCAGATTTTCTGTACCAACTGCAAGCATACCTGCATCATGCGCATATCAAATTGGCTCACAAAAAAAGTTACAGATACCAACAGATCAAATACTGTCTTGAATAAATCTGCTGATGTCCTGTAAAATGCAGCCATCAATGATGTAAGTACTTCTTTGAACCTCTCATCTAAAACCAAAATGTCCCGGAGTTACTAAAACCTACCCTGAGTACCAAGGAACCATATCCAAGAAATCAGGTTTCATCTGTTTTTTCAATCTTTGATATTCTGGTACTGATAACGGGTGAGTTAGAGTCCATCTGTCATGTGCAGATGATGCATCATTAGAAAGTTAAAGAAAGAATAATGGTTGTCAGAAACGTCAAGTTTTGCACCATGAAACAAATATTTGTGATGTCAAATATAAATCATAAATTATAGATCAAGGTGGTTATGAAGAAAAAAGGGATCCTTTTACAAGTTGACTTGTGCTGAAGGGGTCATAACAGGACAAGCATCGGGTTTCCTAGACTTGTTTTCATTATTTTGGACCATGCCAAAGGCCAGATTGATTTGAAACTCAGAATATCTGGGCCAAGAAGGTCTGGTCCATCAGCACCATTTCTATACAAAATTGATATACAGAAATGTTTATGAAAAAGAAACTCTGGCATATAATACTTTTGAACTGTAATATATATATATATAAGATACTTATTCAAAATACAAAATGAAAAACATACCCAGTTGATCGCTCAACAACATAATTAGCAATATAAAGACCGATAAATGTTGCCCATAATGAGTATATGGGGGATATCTCATCCGAAGGAGCAGCACATGATCCACTGCAAACTAGCTGGAAAAATGAATAATTAGAACAAGAAATGGGTGGACTGAGATGAAAAATATGATGCTCGATGATTGAAAGAAAGATAGAGGTCAAATGAAATACTGACAAAAGAAGCATCATACCTCTCCATAAATGACCCACTTAGACAAAAGAGGGTAATCACTGGCAGAACCAACAGGAGCAAACCAAGATGAGCAGATTTGATCTTTCAACTCATACATGTGGAGAAACTTTGATATCCAACTGTTTTGATCTTCATTTTCCCAAAATGGGAAAAAAACCAAACTAGAATTTTGATGGTCAAAAGACTTGCCTTTTTGAAAAGCACGATTACCACAGTGACTATAGAATACACAGCATGCAGCACTTATGACCTACATTAGGAGTAGGCAGGGGCAACATCAGGCAAGAGTTCTGTCAAGAAGATAGATGATAATTGCAATAAAGGATTTCACAAAAATGTAGCTCAAATATATCCAGAAACTTGCTGCACAATTTTGGATAATGGTCCAAATTTCTGGTCTCTTTCCTGCCACATGAGCAATAAGACCAACATACCAGAGGCCAAGAAATATAATATGGAACACTATAAGGAAAAGGACAGATGAAACATATATTGTAAGAAATAAAGAAAGATTCATCCTCATATCCACCCCCATAGATTGAAAACTGGGAAGATGATACAGAGCTGCTACAAAAATCCAAGCAACGAACCTGCAGTATGGTTAATTCACAAAACCAATAAGATACTTTCCCTCAAAATTTAATTCCAACTTAAAAGTCTCCGTGTAAGATACTTCAGCACCAATGAATAAAAAGATTAAAAGAGATTTCTTGGTCTTGAGAGGATTACATACCAACGGTTTAAGTTTGAATAACTTGGCTTGATAGTCTTCCCAATAAATGGGGATGAAAAGAAATAGAAAAATCCAATCAAGCATATATACATGGACCACCATTTAATATTAGTCCAGTTTCTGTATGAGGGTATGTATGTTGCTAGATGAGATGAAAAACAGACATCCCACTACAACAGCCGTCATAATATGCCTTGAATGTTCATGGGGATAAGGGTATGTATGGGTCAAGATCGTTGTAACCCTCTCCATTTTGAGGGTATCCAATAATGGGCTACTAGTCTGCTTGTTTGTGCCCATTGAACAATCTTTTAGTGGTTCATGTTACTTCAAGCACTTCATACAGCAGCCAACATTTACCAGAGAGGAAACTCTAAATTGTGGATTTGACTCTGCATAAAAATAAATCACAGTAGTTGCATCAGCCATCATGTTAAATTTGATAGTAGGATTAATGTAGAGATGAAGAAAAGATGTATGTGTAGCAAACAGTAACTTTATTGAAGACATTCATTCCACCCATAATTTATACAATAAATAGCAATAATACTGAACCAGTTAATAAAAAGAGTGGGTTCAGCGCCAATATATCAAATGACAAAAGAATCTCTCAGAAGCTATAACTAATCTTATATGAACTGTTTTTCATAAAAAAAATTTATCAAACCAAATTAATATGATCAAATGTCAAATTCCCAAGTTCATCATCAAAGGTAACAGCTGGTCCTTACATTTATAGTCAATGCTGCAGCAACGAAGATCTTCTAAAGGAATTGATGTTTCAAGTCAGGTTATTCCATTAGTTGAAGCAAAAGTGTTCTGTACAATAACACAGAAGGTAATAATACGGACCTTACAATGGATCCTACATCCGTTTTCATGTGCTGAAAAAACTGAAGATGAAAACAGTGTCCTGAAGAGTATGCAAGACAAAGGGCTCTTAGAAGGGTCGATCATCCACATTCCCAGATGACTTTAATATGTAATGGATAGAATAGCAATGGGGTTTGGGTTTATACACTGACCTATTGGTCATGCAACATCACTCTTATGACATATGGATTGCAAAATTGTTGGAAATATCTTCAAGTTTTCATTGATATAAATGGGTGTTAATATAGGCACAGCAAGAAGAGAGAGAGAGAGAGAGAGAGAGAGAGAGAGAGAGTCCATGATGTTAAAAGGGAGTTAAAGCTTCAGGAAACATATCTGGAAGTGGAACTCCAGAAGCATGCAATAGCTTAGAGAGAATTCAGGTGAGATGTTAAGAAACAATTTAATGCAATAATACTGGAGCAATCTAGGATATATGTTAATGGTTCGCATAAAACATATTAGTTCATAACCTCATCAAATAGGCTCCTTTTAGTCTCTTTGCTAGCTACCAAAAAGAGCAGCTCACGTAATTGAGCCTTGTGCACTTATTACGTCCAGATTAATTGTAATAAGAATTCAAAAAGCCCCATAACTCATCTTCCAAAGAAAATGCCTATGACATGAAATATGGAACATAAATAAGGCTTGATCGTTTTTTTTTTCCAGAATAAGTGCTTAAAACATCCACCAAAACCGAATTCACCTCAGTGAGATGCAAATGTTCTATGAAGAATGCAAGATATCAGCTCATGCAATTCTAGCAGTCAAAATAAATCCACTGGCAACTTGCAGGACACTAATTCATTCCAGATGACAGGACTGATCTAATTGGTACAGCCAATAACTAGCACATAATATTGAGGCAGTACCCGGATAAGATTTATGACCACAATCGAATATCTAGTGAAAGATGTACCAATAAATGGTTCTTCGTCTTATGAGAAATCTCTTTGTGAAAAATCACTTCGTAACTCCAATTCCACCATCTTGCCTTCACCGATAAAATCAAGGTGTTCTGGCAAAGCGAACAAAGATACTAACCGAAAAAGAAAAGTCTTTCACCTATCCATTTAGTCTCTTGTAAGCATATTATATTTACTTTTCTCCTAATCATAGTGTCCACTATCTCCATAGTTTTATCTGTTGGTGCTCCTATGTTCCAAGTTGCTACTCTAATATGATTATCATGGACTAACTTCTTTACCCGCACTCGTCCGTAGTGCAGGAACCCTTGCTCACTTATCACCGCACCCGAGTGCCGGTGCTACGCTCCTTGCCTATTTTTTGAAACATCCGGTGACAAATGCAACACGTCTCTTAACGGGAATGTCCTAATCCTTTGCATAGTTTGATTTAGTAGATTCATGTTTTAAGGGATCTGACGGAGTTTTACGCTGGCTGTCAGCTACATAACGCAGCCCTCCTCCTTTATCCAGGCTTAGGATTCACAACAAAAATAATCCTTATCCAAAAATAACGATTATGTAGTCCTTATCCAAAAATAATCCAAAGGATTCACAACAAATATTCAACAGAAAAATACCTTAACTATTATTTGAGTCACATCCTCAACTATGGTCACATATTCATCGGTCAAATTATCCACATGGAAACCATTCCCCGCGTCATCTCTTATCTTTCAACAATGAAATTCATTCATACTTATCATACACCATATAAAATACTTACAAGTAACAAGCACTGAAACATCATCTACCTAAGGTTTCTCTGTGTTGGATCGAGTAAGTCATTTATCTGCTCATTATGTACCTATAGAACAAAACCAAAAATGAAGTGATAAGCAACTCATGTATTTGAACCAAGGTAGCTCACTTTCTTTAAGTAGATAGCTCACCTCAAGAAAAGAGCACCGGCATTGAAAATTTATTTTCTTTCCTTCTAAATTCTCTTGCATATGTATGATGAGGCAAGCAACAAATTATATTAAACCAACAAAATATGATCAGCCACCATAAACCCATCTGTATGCTTTATCTTACATGAAACCAAAATTTAAATCTAAAATGAACTGAATTGTTACCTACAAAGAAGCTGATGACCACCAAGGAACTCTACCCAACTACAGGACAGTTTATAGGAAACAGGGAAACCTACCGTTTGAATCTCTGAGAAAAGCATCTGGAAGATGCGAGGCGCTATGCCCAAGTAGCTATTGGAGGAATGGCCATCAACCATGGAACTCAGTGGACCCCACATTGTGTATGTTTTCCCACTTCCAGTCTGTGAAAAATTTAACATTCAACAAAGAAATAAAGGTTTCATGAGCCCTTGACAAAAAATCAAAGTGCTAAAACTGCTATAAATATGCTACCTGTCCATAAGATACTACTGAAGTGTTGAAACCGGCCAAAGAATCCTTCACCAAAGGAACACCAACCAACTTGAAGACATCCTCCTGAACAAAAGTAATGTAATATATAAACAATATTTCACCAGTCAGGCTCTTTCAAATCTAGATTTATATTGTACTCCACAATCCCGTAGACAGGAGGTGCTTATACCTGAGAGGAATCTGGACCAAGAACAGAATTGAATGTAAACATACGGTCTCCAACTGATACTGAATTAGATGAGACCTTCCGCAAAACCTGACTCTCCTTCTCTCGATCATTTGCCGGTCTCACTCTCACTACAACCTACAAAAGAATCAAAAAGCATATCACAATACCATTTATTGAGAAACTATAAACTGTAACATCAAAATTGCCTAAGTACGACAAAATTTCTCCGCATAGAAATTATCAGAATTCATCAAGGAAGCAAAATTAGGGTTTAAGAAATGGACATCCAATGGAAATTTGATCAGCTCCCATTACCACTGCTTTAAAGAAAGCTTAATAAAATGTAAAATTGGAAAAAAAGGGGTTAATTTGGAAAGTAAATTAAACGCTCAAGGAAAAATTATTAGGGCTATCAAAAGAGGTGCTCAATTTTCTTTATTTCCAAAGGAAATTCCCCAAAATATCACAACTAGTTCGCAAATAGACAAGAAAAACTCAAAGCAAAAAAATATGGTTTCAGAAAAGAAGTTGATCAGCTTCTCTTCAAATTTGAAGAAGTGAGGGAAAAAAGTCCATTTGGAAAGTAAGAGGAAAAGAAAAAGAAAAGGCACCAGTTCTTCTGAATTTCCAATGAAAATTCCACAAATGTCACTACCCATTCGCGTATAAACATGAAAAAATGCATAGCAAAAACTAGGGTTTCAGCAAAGAGGACCTTAACAGAATGATCAACAGACCCAACCACCGCCGCATCTGACTACTTAGGGCTTTCCTTCGAGGGCGTCTTCTTGGGAACTGACGGCGAGGCTGGCCTGTCGTTCTGGACGTTGGGATGCGCGGGGGGTGTTCTCCCTGCCAGATCTTGGAAGTCGGACGGCCGGAATTCGCCCTCCTGCCAGCACCAGAGGGTGACGAAGGGAAGAAGGGAGAAATCGATCTCGATGAGGGCTTCAGAGAAATGAGGGAGAAGGGGAGAGGGGGTGTGGTGTGGGTTGAAGGGGACGAGCAGAAGGCTCGAATTCCGCCAGGATCACTTAGTGGCGCGTAATAGCACTTCTAGGATCGACCTAGAGGCTGCCAACGTAAGTGCGCTCTAACATTGTTAGCCTGTTCGCTGCTACAACGGGTTTTGCCCCGACAAGTAACGAGAGCCGGTGGACTGGGGAATTTGAATTACCAGGCCCTTTGTCCACATGAGGTTTTTTCAGAAACGTGCCGCACGTGCATCGTGCACGCAGGAGCGTGTTACTCATCGCCCGACGAGGACCAAGGGAGGATGATGAATGCTCAAACTTGATCACGAACGGACACCACCAAAGGTTGACTAGGTCACTGATTACAACGAGGGATCAACCGGAGAGTTCCACAGAAAATTTTTGATAAAGAAAAAATTACTTTCTTAGACATTAAATAAAGTTCATGATTATGAAATATAATATCATACTAGCATTTAATTTAATTGATGGGACATAATTTTTTTTCTTTTTGCAATACCGTTTAAATATAAAATTATAAAATAATAAATTATAATAAATAAAAAAAATTATAATTAAGTTTTTATAATATATTAAATAATATACTTTAATAATTTAGCATAGTGAATGTAGCATTATGCATAATTTAATCCTCTAAAAACTTCTAACAACTTATAATTAATGATAGGTTTTAATTAAATAATAGATTTTAATAATGATCAAGTACATTAAAATTGGTATTATTTTAAAGTAGCTCTATATAATTAAAATTTTATATAGAGCTACTTTAAAATAGGTAATCATTTTTTTTAAGATGCTCCTTACTTTGTAATCTTTTATAAATTTTTATGATTTTAATAAAGTTTCATGATAGAGAAAGGGCTTTGCCCTTAAGATTACTTTAAAAATGTGATGGCCCTTTCATAAATAATAATAATAATAATTTTCTATAAAAAATAGAAGGGAAGGAAGAGCTCTTTCCTGACAATTACCTTGAGAAAAAGGTGCCCCTAACTGAGAGAAGATGGCTCCCAGTGAAGGATCATAGACTAAGCCATAGAAGTTGGCCTACACCAAGGATAGTACCCGATATAAGCACATTCGTAACAAACTGAAAAATAATCCCATTGCCCAGAACATTTAAAATTCTACGAAGCATAGTATGCAATACTGATGCATACTACCCCATACCAGACAAACCATATCATACCGATACCAAATTAAGACTTAGTACTAATGTGTACCATGTCTTAGTACATTGAACCGACATGCAAACCAAGTATATTGATACTTCACCAGTGTGGAACTGATACGGGATCTGGCATTGTGTCGGCGATCCTTGCTACCAGGATCACCCTTGAGAAGTAATAAACTTCATGAGTTAGTAGATTAATTGACCAACATTAAAAAGTCTGGATTTGCCTGAATATGGGTGCTTAATATGAGTTATTTGCCTGTGATGTAATCATGAACAATAAAACTATTTTACTTGAAATTTTAGACAATTGCTCCCAAAACTCAAAAGTGATGGATACAATGATGAAACATAACGGCAAAAAAATCTGAGATAAGTGATGATGAGATATTAAAGCAGGGATCTGATTTTTCCCTTTATTTATGATTTCTTCTTCATAAATCAAATAAGGATGATTTCCAAATATATAATCAAATAGACTAAGATAGTATTGCATTATAACTTCATGATATATTAAGCACATGAAATGAAAGTCTAAATCAATTAAGAAAAGCAGTAAGATTCAAAGTACCTGGAAAGCATATGTCTCGTTTGTTGAACAGCTTCGATATGATACAAGGAGTGGACCTGAAGAGAGCCAAAGTTGAAAAGAATATGCCATCCATAGAACAAGAAAGCTGCAAACTAGGTAATGCCCCAGTAGTTAAGCCCTTAAATTTGGGAGGAGATCATGTGCCTGAACTTCAAATATAGGAGGGCAGTCCGTTAGTGTTTGGCTCAAATAAAACAAAAGAGAAGTTTCATGAACCACTGTAACATTACCTAACTAGCAATAATCAAAATCCATTCAGCCGAGATTTTTTTTTCACAAAAAAAAAGAATTAAGATCAGAAAATGCAGAAACCAGCAATTCTAGCCATGGTTCTGAAAAACAAATGAACAAATCATTCCACCTAAAGTTTATTCATATCTTGATAACTTTTAGTATTTGGCGCCGAATAACCTGATTGACAATGTATAACAGGCACTTATCACAAAACACACTCAACAAACCAGAAGAAATGGCTTACCATCAGAAGCTCTTCATGTGTCATTTCTCTAGGAGGTATGAAGGAGCATTTTCCAGGAAATATTCCTGAAATGGGCTTTCATTTTGGTCAAACAGGAACTTTAAGGGATACTACTGTAAGTACCAATATTAAAAGCAAATTTACACAAAAACAAAAGAAATGAAAGCTACAATGCATCTGTAAATGATTATCACTTAAAACTGCAACTGCTAAAAATGGCTGTAGTACCTGCAGCAGCAAGGCTAGCTGCAATTGCTCCAAGGCGATCAGGTCTCTCTGTGTGTGGATGTGATTTCATTTCAACCTAATTACAACAGTATAGACAACCGTATCAGCAATCTAATCATTAAGTTTTAGACTCCTTGAGTCTCAACTTTATGTATAGGTGCCAACAATACCAAAACAAATACAAATACATGAGCAATATTCACATTGTTTGTGCGATAATCAAATGCTCCTATCAGCAATCAAAAAGATTGATTGTGAACTCAAATGCCAATTAAATATTGCCTCTATTACACCATGAAAAAATGTAATTGCACATCAATGACACATTGATGTGAATAGAATCACATTGCAACATGGACATAGGAGAGGTAGCATGTGAAGATTTACACACATGCACATATTTTAAAATATGTATGCATAGATGCCCAAAAAGAACAATTTGTGCTTCAAGGGTCAAAGAAAAATTTAAAAATATTTAAAATTAATAAGAAAAGAAGGTAGACAAGTCGATGAATAGAAGGTTATTTACTTTGATTCGGAAATAGACAAGCCCCATTAAAACAAAAAAGAGGAAGAATGAAAAGCAAAATGGCAATGGAGAGGTCACGAAGCCGTGGGTGTTTAGACCTTTAGATTTGGTATATTCATAGAATACTGCCTCTTATCTTGGTGCTAAGAGATGAAAATCCATGTTGAGGTAAAAAAAGGAGTAAGAATCCCACCTTTTTGAGAGAAAACAACGAGTCCAAAACCAGGGATCAAAGCAACAAAAGCTCTGTTACAATTTAATCCAAAGCTATGAAATAAATGGGCTAAGAAGCATTAAGCAGAACTTCAAATTTCAAAAGTTAACAGAAAGGAGGATGAGATGATGAAGTTTGAGGTTTAAAGCAATCAGTTCTTTCTTTGGCCTTCTAAGGAGAAAACAAAACCTAAAAGCTTAAGCTAGTAGGTGGATAGGCAAAAGTATATGAGACCACAAGGGTTCCTACCTAGCCTATCTGATGTGGGGCTACTCCTCAAAGCTTCTAAAAGGCATCAAACACAATTTTAAACAATGAAAAATGATGGAACATGCCTCACACAAGCCTGTCACGTGCATAATGATAACCCCTTGGGAGCACTTGTTTGGGTATTGTAAGTTATCCCTTCTCATCTGCCACTTGATAATTTAACAGCCCAAAGGTCCTCTGCAAGTAATGAAAGGTTGATCTATATCCAATCAACATTAAAAGGTCTTGATCATTGCACAGTCCAGATTTATCCCATGGACATATAAACTTTCAAAATCTAATCCTACTTTCAGATATAGTGGGAAAAGAGGTTTAACTATCCAATGGAAAACATCCACTTATTAAATAAACCAAAGGTCAGGGATCTCATCCACCTAACAATGTGAAGCCCTTTCAAGAATTTAGTGGCCGCAAATAGGTTTTAACATGCTTAGTAAATAGGACTTCCATCAAAGGTGTTTGCTAGTTATGCATGATCCCATTAATCTCATCCAATAGGGCCCCATGAATATGTCAGATTACAATCCACATCAATCTCAAAAAATCTCAGCACTGAGTTTTATCATGTCAACGACCATTCGGATTGGATTTGACTTCAATTCACACCTAAAAGGAGATAAATTTACTTTTGTGTAGATTGGTCTGTACTTGAATCAATGATCTGGATCAGAGATGACAATGGATCACATCCAACAGCATAGCGGGATCCTGCTCCATTAGCTAGCTATGAACTCTGAATGATCTAGTGATAGAACTCAATAGTCTAATGTTACCCACCTATGAAATATATAAGCTTTGATTGTTTAATGTCATGGGCTACCTTAGCAATAAACATGAGAAGTTAAGTCCTTGGCGATCAAATGACAAAATCAAATCAGATGGCTGATATGAGAGTTAACTGTAGAGGTTCTTTTCATTTGATGGTCTAGGATGACAGATGACATGTGATAATACAACAAAAAAGGCAACCTAGTACACGAGACTCCTGCCATTGTAGAGACCAAGGAGGGTTTAATGTACACAGCCTTACCCGCTCATCTGAAGAAACTTTTCCTGTTTCAAACCTATGGCCTTTGCACCAAGGCTCACCCACAATGGAACAAACCTGTGATAATACAACAACCTAGACTAAAGACGCTGTTTCATCTAATGGCCTGGTATAAGAGCTCAACAGCACCCAATAATGCATCATATGACCTTGGAACCATAGACTATCTTCCCATGCTACAAGACATGACTGCAACCAAGTCTTCTCAAGGAACCATTAAAACCTAGTCAAGAATTCTTATCCCACACCAGTGCATACCAAGGATACCACATTGGTACTAGTGCATATCAGATGCATCGTACAGTGTCAGTTCTAAACCAGTATGCAGTATGGAGAGTGTAATGAGTATCGGTATGGCGAACCAACCCCAATATTGGGAATATTGACACCGTACCAATATAAAAGATGGTACCAATACAGGATCTGAATTCGAGATTGCAAACCTTGCCTCATCCATTAGGAATGTGACCACTTGCATGATTATTGAGGTCACATATAATCCAAAACCAAACATAGATCCGAAAATTTCTTTCAAGAAGAAAAAAAGGAAAAGAAAGACTTATAGGTAAGGCTTGTTGCTTTCTCCCAAAATCAGTTAAGCCCTCTCACTCACAGTCCTCCAACCTTACATCATTTTCCTTTTTCCTTGTTTCTTCATTTTCTCAAAACATCCCTCTACATACATTGAGTCTCTGTGGCAGCAAGAAGACCAGAATCCTTAATCCCTCATCCATAAGAGGGTGCAGCCTCACCTATTCCATGGGTTCATAAAGTTGTCATGTTGCAACACAGGTAAGAACCAAAGTATCAAATCCAAAAGGGTGCTGCCCCACTTATTTAATTGAGTCTTAAGCTCATCATGTCATAAGACCAGAGAAAACCATCAAAACCATGGTCCCTCAACCATATAGTGATGCTGCCCACCATCCCGTAGGCTCTTGAATTCATCCTATCCTCAACATTGGTGACAAAAAACATAAGAGGTCATGGTCCCTTGCTTACAACAGGGTGTTGTCGCAACTATTCCATGGGTTTTTAAACCTATTATGCTTTTATCAACACAAAATCCATGAAATCATGGACCGTATTCTCAAAAGCATGCCCCAACCAAGCTCCATGGGTTTCTTAGCGCATCAGTTGGCATAAAACTCCGTCAGATTCCTTAAACATGAATCTACTAAATCAAACTATGCGAAGGACTAGGATGTCGCTGTTAAGAGATGCATTGTATCTGCCTTTGAGTGTTTCGAAAAATGGGCAAGGAGTGCCGCACCAGCACCTGAGTGCGGTGATAAATAAGCAAGGGTTCTTGCACGATGGACGACCGCGGATAAAAAAGTTATTGAGTGTTAACTTAGTCCTGAATAGAGAAGAATGGAGGAAACAGATTCATGTAGCCGACCCCATGTAGTTGGGAAAAGGCTTAGATGAGTTGAGTTGAGTTGAGTTGAGCATGTGATTGTCCCTATAAGACCTAAATATTCTCATAAGAATCCTAAGAGTTGAGGAATTAAGAACTAAGAACTCTAGCCGCTTTAGACATCACCTTTGCAATGTAATAATCTGGAAGGGGGCATCCCATTTGCTAGAGGAAAAGTGTAGAGCCTCACTAATATGATGAACTCAAGCATCCTAGACATATAGGGATTGAGGCACTAGAAGACCACACGTTAAATGAGTTCAGGGGCCTGGACACAAATCCAAGTTTTATATTTAGTTAAAGGACAAGTCCCAAACATCTAACAAAGTTTAGGCAGAAGAGCAAATTTGCAAGGCCATATCAAACAAGATATGAATGAATGTACTTGAAGCTAACAAAGTTTAGGTTAGACTCTACAAGAACTATAAATCCAAGCCAGGTCCATAGCCATCATGCATACCAAAATGAGCTCCAATCAAATCACAAGATCATGATTTGGCCCAAAATGAAATAAAACTTGAATCAGATCTCACAAAGTCAATCCAAATTGAACCAAGCCCAATAAAACTCAACGTGCTCGATAAAACTCAAGGAGAGAACCTTATGGGGCTTATCAAAGATGAATTAGTCTAGCTTATATAATATAAGCTAGATCCACAAGCCCATTAAACCCTAAATATCCTCCCCCCCCCCCCCCCGGGGGGCGGTATAGTCTAAAGGATCGATGTTAAAGAATCAATAAGCAAGGCCTATAACATCTTAGTTTTGACAAATCAGGCCCAAATTACCTAGATCATATGTCAAATTATAGTGGATTGAGACCAAATTGTTCAACATTGAGTAGGACTCCTTTATTTTTATTTCTTTTTTTTCATTTTCCAACACTGGAAGCTGAGAACTACAATAAGGGGCAAAGAGGAGGACACTATGACAAGGATTTCTGCCATTGCACTATAATATATGGTTTCAAATCTTGACTAGGCATCCAATAGAATGCCGGAAAGGGTTATCATCTCAAGTATCGGGATAGAGCCATCCCACCACCATCCCAACATCCCAATCTGTTGTTCTAAGACATCACTTATCCCAAGTATTGGGATGAGGTGGTAGAACATGTCCTGTCCGTATAAAAATTGAGATAGCCAGTCCCATAAGATTTCAAAACCTTGTTAGTATACTTTATTTGTTAATTAAAAAATGATTTGTTTAACATATATTAGTTACTTAAAATTATACAGTACATATTAAAACATAGTTAAATAGTGATAAAAAAGCTTAAGTACACGCTAAATAGGAAAATTGAAGTACTTAACCATACATGTACTATATTTGTGCACAAGTAAAGAAATAAAACTGTGATACCCTGATTTTTTTAAAAAAGTATCAAATCTTTTTTTAAAAAAAATATACCAAATTCGACTCAAAGTTAGAACCAAAACCCACACCTCCTCTACCTCACTTTCCCTAAGTGCACACCCATGCCCTTTTATTCTCATGATTTCTCTCCCCCTCAATATCTCTCTCACTTTCTTTTTTGTTCTCACCATCCTTTGCGACCTAACCTGTCCTAACTGGAACATATGGCCCATGGCCCTACTCCCTCTCTTCTCATGCCCTATCTTGTCATCTTCCTTTCTCCCACAAACCCCCTGCTACATCTCTTTCTTCCTCTCTTTCTTGCTTCTATTTCTCACCCCTTTTCTCTCTCTCTCTCTCTCTTCCCGCTTGGCCTTTCCTCCTACTCTGTTCTATCTCTCTCTCTCACACACACAACACACATCTCCCTTGTGTATTCTCCTCTCTTCCCTGGCCTGACTTCAGATAGGAAACTTTTGTGGTTTAATTCTCAATGAGAAATTGAGATTAACGTCTTTTGACCCTGATCCCCTTGATTATGAATGTACCAAAGTTTTGGATGAAGATCTAACTTCTACAAAACTAGGGTCCAAATCGAGACAACATATAATCAAGCTGCTTTTGAAATTTAAGACTACACTAATGCATTTGTTTTGGGATAATGCCTTGTATTAACTATTTACCTTTTGCATAATATAATTTCTGCAGAATTTATTTTCAGAAAATAAAATATGTTTAAATTTCTTAAAATTATTTTTTGGTTAAAATTATGAATGTTAACTCTCGACGATAAAAATATAGAAATTTAATTTTTGATTATTAAATTCCATATATCCTCTTACTTGTGTTCGATAAATAAAAAATTCCATAAATAAAATTCAGCACAATAAATGCTGACACACACACACACACACACACAACATTTTCTGAAATTTAATTTCTATAAAACTAAATTTTAAATATTAATTTCTGATTTCTGAATATTATATTTATGTTAACTAAATTCTGAAAATAAAATTTTGTATATTAAATTCTGACTTTTGTAATTTAATTTCTACATACTATATAAATTTTTGATAAATAACACCTGAAACATAACATTTTGTATAACTAGGAGATAGAAAATTGAAATTTAGTGGGCTTGAGGATTGTTTAGTGGCAGAAGATGACCATCTTAGGTTTAAAAAATCCTTCCAGGTTCATAGAATAAATTTAGGAAAAATTAATTAGACTTGGATGATTTTAGAAATCATTCATATCTAGTAACATGGAGATACATAGATAATTTGTATTTACATTATTAAGTTCTGGAAAGACAATTTGGAGTAATTGGACTTGCTTTCAGTCTCAAGATAAGTAACTTTCTAATTGTATTAAAGTCTCCACGTAATTTCCTCCCAAAAACTGGTTGTCAAAAGGACTATTAATTTCTAAGACTTTGCCTTTTCTAGAAATTTTCCATGAAAACTGTTTTGTGTTAAAACTAATATTACAGAATTCATTGTCATAAGAGAATCTTGTGATCTGCAATTAATGATTATTGCATATGAAATACAACTCTTAAAGTTAACATCATGGTTTCTCATCATTGTTTTCTTAAGCATATATCTAATCCTTCAAATTTAAAACTCTGGTCGTTCCAAGCCTTCACTAAATCAAATTAAACTACATGAATAGATCATAACACATCTGGATGTTTGAAGTTTGGTCCCTCAACCTATACAATATTTGGAATTTGGGACCAACTAGGAATAACAACCCGCTTGACCTACACTCCCTAGGAAGCAATCTTTCCAACATGATCAATACTTAAATTCATACAATTTTTAATGCGAGCTCAACCTAAGAGGCTCATTCATACGAGGACTATTCCAAAAAATCTAAGAACCTACCATTGTAGATCTAGAAACTTAAGATAAACGTTACAATCCTTGTTCAAATCACAACTGACTTTTGGTATAAGTCAAATAAAAGTGTACTTCCAAGTACTTAAAACTAAGAAATTTTAAGAACCAAGAACTGGATCCATGCTTCAAACTCCTGGTCAATTGTTGAAACCTTAGCTCACACCACATTTAAACTTTGAGGACCAAATCAGATTAGCATGAACCTCTACATTTCTAAACTAGGTAATTTGATAGACTCAAGAATCAAGCCAATACAGCATTTGGGTTCAAGAACCTAATGTCAACCTTCAAATTGCTAGTTCATACTACATTAGAACATGGAATGCATATCAAATGAAGAACATTCCTTTTTTTATGCTGATAGGAGAGTTTATAACCACGCTCCAGAATTTTTTTTTTAAATAAGTGAGCATCTACTGGACTCTCTCTCTATACACACTTCATGGGAGACAAACAAAGTGCATCATACAGCATGAGGGTCTTAATCAGCTCCTAGGAGAAGTTAAAGGCATAGATGGAAACTGTCAAGGAAAGACATAAGCAAAATGATGGATAGATTTACAAAGAAGTGCTCACTGGTAAAAATTATAATATAACAAACGTCATAAAACTTAAAAAAACTTGTTTCACACTCTAACAAGATTTCTCCTTGACATTCTCTTTAAGCATGTCATCAACAATTGATTCTTGATTCACAGGGAAAGCACATGGTTCCTATTATTTATGCATGCGATCTTAATGGACAAGATGGCAAGTTGGCAACAATAATAGATGCTAACCTGTTGCTATGAAAATAAGCTTAATGATATGAATCTCAAAAACAACTGATCTGAGAAAAATTCTGTATTATTCGTTTCAAGAAATACTGTATATCAAAAATGACCCACCCCTCCTTATCCATGCTCCAAAAAAAAAAAAAAATTACTTTTGCTTTCTGATATATATTTTTCAAAAGAGTTGTGAAAAGAGGAAAGGCATATCCACTAGGATAAATAATCAATGAAGAAAAGAAGAAATGCTTCCTCATGTTCAAGGAAAGGTTGAGTAGGGACAGCAATAATGCTGAGGCTGTTTGACGGGCTAAGATGAGAAAAGAAAGATGTGGCAAGTGGCCATAGAGTTAATATTGAATTATTTGAATTGACAACAACTGCAGCATAGGACATTTGATAAAACTATTTGGTGACTAAGCGAAAAGGATGGACCAAGATAGCATGATCTCCAGCAATGGAGAACAAAGAAACCTATGCAGGGACATTTTAAAGAGAAAGGCCAAAGCTTGTGAGTGAAATTTTAAATAATCTCAAACTAACTGAAATTTAAACCCTCAGCATGCATGTCATGAAACCATCCTAATGATGTAGAATTACTGCACAGGCCATGGTTACTAGGAAACTACTTGCTGCAGGAAATATTGGTGATGCTGAAAGTCAAATGGGAAGGCATAGTCCAGGGTACTAAAAGAATACCTACATTGAAAACGTAATCAGAATGCAATTATGACAAAAGTGGCAAGGAAAATGTTTTCAGAGGTCAGAATACCCAGGAACTAAACTGCAGGAGATACTTGAGTATCCACATCGAGATAGTTCTTGAATTAAACATCATATTCCAAACAAAGTGAAACATATGGATACCTCAGAATGAAGCAACATTCTCTCATCAAAACCAACGACTGTGCATGTTTCTGAGGATGAATCTGCATAACAAGTTGCAATCTTGTGAACCAAAAAAAAAGGAGAAAATTTGACAAAATATTCTATGAAATTGGCAGTTGCCACCATAAATCCTCAAAAATGTTTGCAAACATTATCGAAATGGTTTTTCATATCTAATAAAACAAACTATTGTTACTCAAATGACAAAAGTGTAAGGACAATAATGGTAACAATTGATCAGTAAATTATTTCTTAGAAAAGAAACATAGATCCATCTCCGTCACATTCAATCAAGAAGAACTTGAACCATACAGTTAATTGATTGCAGAAAAAGAAAAAGAAGATATACGTACACACATACATGCATGCATGCATACATATATATATATATAAATAGGGTCAACAAATCACCATGTTCACTACCACCTCATAATACCATATCAATATCGAGACTCAATACTAGTGAGAATCAAGCCCTTGGTATGCTGACCTGATCCACGTACTGGGCATGCCAACACTATAATAGTGTGGTACTACTACAGAATCTGGTACTGAGATAGAAAACCCTAGTATTAACTATATGAATGTCAACCAAGAACCCATCCAAAGCTCACAAACCACCAAACAGTATACACTATGGCATGCCGAATTATTCCGAATCGGATGGTTTGGGGCGAAAAATACTGACTTGACCCAAAACCAAGATGGTTTAACCTCTCAGTTCAGTACAAGGGAAGAGCTGACCAAACTGATCATACTAAACCGAACAGCCCGATTTGGCCCAATTTGGAGCTGTTCATGGTTTAACCCCCCCTGGTCCACGTGAGAGATACGCTACTAATTTGGTACAGTATGTCCCATACCAAGTCATATTGATTTCCAATAGAACGAACCTTAGAACCATACACGGCATATTGCTTTAAAACATTTATGCAAGCAGCCTGATCCAACCAAAATTCTAGCTCTCAACCCAGTTAGCCAATCCAACCCAACCTAGTTGTCAAGCCTTTTTTCTGCAACCGCCCCCTCTCCCCCTCTTCCTTTGGTGTTTTTTTCTTTGCGTGAGTGTGCGTGCGTGTGTGCTTGTGCGTGTGTGTTTTGAAAGGGGGCAAAGGAAGGAGGAAGTGTTTGGAGGGTAGGTCAATTTAAGAGGCCAGGAGGATCTTCTCTGTAGGGTGGCAAAGATGGCAGTTGCAAGAGCAATGGAAAATGAAGGGAGCAACATAGGATGGATCTCCTCATCATATTCTTTTCCCCTATAAAGAGGTGGGACAGTCAACCACCATGCCGCTCCAACACCTTTCTATCTCCAAGCCAGAAGGTGGGAAGTAATACGATCATTTTTTGCACAAATTCCTTTAATATCTATGATTATCCATTAACAATTTTTTTCTCTATTGTTTCCCCTCCTACCTCTTCTATCCAATCAAGGATCCAGGCATGTGAAAGATCTAACAAAACTGGGAGGGCTTGCTATCAATGAGCAAGTGACAGTAACAAAATACAAGCTAGAGTTAAAATACAAGCTAGAGTTAGGGTGGTGGCTAATAAGAAAGAAGGCAAAGAGAAAGAGAAAAAAAGCTAAAAAGAACGAAGCACATTATAGAGCAATAGAGGTAACCAGCCTTTGGTGGATGTCAATGTTTGTTACTAGTTGCTTGCTGATAGCGGTTATAGAGGGCAAAGGGGCAGAGACTGAAGATAAAATAAGGAGGATTATTATTAGGATAATAAGGGTGCATTTTGAGAAGATAAGGGTTTTGAAAAGGCAGATTCAAAACAAAAGAGCATATATAGAAATAATTTTATTTCATAATGTTATTAAGGTCACTTTATGATCAGGTCAGGCGGATACCAAATCAAGAGCAACTAGTTTACTAGTCGGTTAGCAAGGTCAGACTTAGTGGGTTTAATTATGAGATCCATATTCGTTAATTGGGCCATGTTCAAGTAAAAACCTCATCCATTTTGGCAAGCCTAAAAGGAGTCCTCATCCTCTCTTACTTACATTTTCCTTTAAAACCATTTTAGCTAATGCAAGACCGATGGTATGCCATACTAGCGTATACCACCTTATACTGGACATACCATATCATACAAATACCAAACCAAGACTTGGTTTAGAGACATACCAAGTCTCAATACACCAAAATCATACTAATACTATACCAGCGTGGTACTGGTATGAGATCTAGTACCGAAATTGCAAACCTTGGCAAGACCTTCAAATTTTATTACTTGATAGACTTCATTACAGAAAAAAATAGACCGTATTCTTGATTAAACCTTAGCTGAGGCTTCTGCTCACAACCACAAAAGAGTACTATGTGAAAAAGATAATTAAATGCTACAAAAGATGAGTGTATGGTTAGGAAGAGGTGCAAAATAAAAGGATAAAAACCAGGTCCCATTCTGAGGATGACAAAGCAACTTAATTTGACAAGTCACCTAGGCCTCCTTTGGTTGGAGGGGCATAAGCATGGAAAACAAAGATTTCCAATAATGTGGAACAATGCCTTCGGTTTGGTTGGAGGTTTCAAATAGATAAACGAGAAAAGGAGTTCTCATGCAAAGCTACCTCCCATGTTCATACAAGAAGCGGCTATCCATGGGAAGCACAGGAAAGCCATTTTCTCACATGTTAGGAAATTGGCTAAAAATTTTTTGTTTCAAAAATACCATTGAGTCCATAAGCAAAACAAAATAAATTTTCAATCAAGAATTCCCATATTTATATTATAATTATATTATGACATAATATAATATTATAATTATGTTATATTATATTTAATTATTATATTATTATTATGATTATAAGATTATAATATAATAATATATTATATTACTATCTTATTAAATTATATCATATTAATATGAAAATAATACTACGGCGATTTTTATGCCAAACAAATGAAATATAGCTAGTTTGAGCCAACCAAACTTTTATCTTATATCTAGGGGTATCTATGATATTCTAGACTCACTTTATAGGAAAGTGGATGGCCCATCAACCATGAGCTACTCAAAAAGTGTGCTCTACAAGTCTATTTTCCATAGCCAACCAAACATACAAAAACTGTTTTTCCAAAAATTCACTTCTCAGGCATATACTTCCCAAGAATCCATTTTCCAGAAATTATCTTCCTGTTTCCCACACGAGTCCCTAACCTATGATATAACTTGAATGCTAACAAAGATTCCACCTGGCAAAGAAGTTTCATATATATTTACTTTAATAACAAGTTTGCAAATCAAATTAGTTCTCAAATTTACAAATATCTATGGTGTTAAAATGTTTGAAAAAGGCCTTCATGACCAATCAGTAAAGAGAATAAAATCTGAAAGTGCTCGATAACATTATAATTATAAAACCATGTCACTGACAAGAGAAAAACATTTATTGCAAGAAAACCTCAAGTTTGGATAAACCCATTCTAAATTGTTAACATGCTAGTAGCCACAAAAGAGAGAAGAGAAAAGAAGATGCTCCACTATGTACAATGCCCAAAAGTTGGTGATTGTTGACACTCCATACCGTAAAACTAAAGATGTGATGCTTTCTAGTCGACTAGGTATAGAAACCTTTTCAGGATCCAACAACATTTCATGATATCCTCTTACTCAAAGTTATCTTGAACCCGATAGACCAATTAATTTCTTGATTTAATCCTTGATGTCGTACTTTATCTAAACCAGAAAAGCTTTAGACTTCTTAACAACATATCAAAACATACAAGTATTTTGTTTATTATAATGATAACGGAAGTGAAACCACTACTTCAACAGAATAAGAGCACAACCAAGCAAGCTAGAAAAAGATTGAGTACTGTTTCCCTACAATATACGCAATTATGTCATCAACTGCTAAACTGGGTCAGAAACTGGCCTCATATGCTAGAGATGTTGCGATAAGTTCTTATGGTTAAGTATTCTTCTTCCAATATTTTAAATACCAACCCCATACTACAGGACATACCATACAACCGATATGGTATTGGTACAATATAAGAGCTATGCTGACTCATGATACAGCCTATACAGGTGCTATGCTGACCCCAACAGTGTACCACATGTCAATACGAGTGTGTAACATACCAACCAAACATGCAACGGTACATGTAACTGTAACCAGCTATAAACCTTGGTGTCTCCACGAGCTCCATGATATTCATTTCAATGCAAGCATGGGACTTTCACTAATGAAGGAACCAGCGGTGGAAGGAACTAAATCATTTTACTTCATTCCTGTCTGCACCCATAAATAAGAGAATATGTGGTGAGGAACCAATGTGAGGTTGCAAATCAAAATCATCTTAGAATAGTTTTAGTTGACCAATATTTTCAGTTCTTAGTGGACCTCTCGATCTATAATGACTTCAGATACTCACCAATTTGATATGAAAAATCTCCTGACCTTCATCTCAACAAGCATAAATATATTTCACAATACATCATCTCAGTCTAGTCCACAAGCTCACACCAAACTCCATAGCATTCCATGCTTCACCTGTAGTGCCCAGGCACAATTAAAATTTAAAATAAAACGAATAAACATCTGCCCCCCTTTCTCAGCTGGACCCCTGAATCCCTTTATTACTTTATTATTTATTTTAATAATAATTTTTGGACCCACCCTTCCGCTGTGCAAAGGTGAAACCTCTCATCCAAAGGAACCCACTGAGGCATAACCATTCATGCTTGAATGTGCATTGCACAGACCAAAAGCTGTGCATGCATGCATGTAACAACACCCAAACGACCCCAAACTCAAATGTCTAACATTTGGGTAACGTTATCCTGAAGAAACAAAGAACTAAGACATCATATCAAGCAGGGAATAAACTTCACCTACAAATTTACCTGAAGAACAAAGAGCTAACATTACGCAGCATAGACTTCACCCGAAGCATTATTGAGTGACAACATCATCATCCTGCTGATAGATGCAGGCATGACGGCATATATCTTCCACACCAGCAAAACAAATATGCAGAGTCCAAATGGCACTTATTAAGACATAATTCCACCATTAAGCACATAAATTCCTCAATGTGCAAGCAAGTAATTATCTAAGTACTAAATATATCTAGATGAATGTTGAAAAGCATTCATCAAGTGAATAACAACCAAGAAATCCGGCAAGGTTCATCAACACTTGGATAGAGATGCAAAACATCAAATTACCAAACCACCCATAAAGAAAATTGAAGACAGGGTTATGCTGCCTTAATCAGCCATAAAAAAGTTTCATTACCAAGCCCATAAGAAATCATCTTAAGATAAAATAAAGGTCACAAGTCTACACAGAATTATGACCAATGTGTCTTTCTCTATACCAAGAGAATTTCCAAACTCAACTTGTATCCTCAAGGCCAGTCTATCCTACTTCATGAACTGAATGAAACCTAATTGATCTGATTGAAAGGGAAAAAAAAAACCCCATAAAACATAACAATCTCTATTGCACATCTGAAGAAATCTAGTATACAAATACACTGCAGTGGCAAATTAGTTGTAAACTATGATTAACTCTAGGCATACTGAACCTCAACACTACAGCTATCATACCACATGAGAGTCAAAAACAGAATTGCTGGGTCAAATGACTAATTAAATCATAAGCCTGGTGCAAAAGCCTCCTGCCACTCGAGGGTTAAAAGAGGATCAGATATCTGCAACCTTAAACTTACATGCAGAGAGGCTGTTTCTATTTCTATGTTCCAAACACACAAATTGCATATGTCATAATGGAGTGACCCCATTACAACACCAAGGCTCATGCTCTACCAAACTAATATTAACAATATATAAATGTCAACTACCGTAAATAGTTTTTCAAAAGAAACAAACTGTATCATAATGTCATATATGGTCAGCCAAGATTTATGGACCAAGAGAGACCAGAATATGACAGCAGCAATCTCTGGCACACTTCAGAGAAATGGGAACCCACCAAGGATAAAGAGATGAACCATAATATGGTGGCACACCCCAAGAAGGAAAATCACCATAGTGCTCTGGCCTATCATACAAACCACCAATGCCAACAAGAGACTGTGACGGATAGAGATAGGATTTAGGAGGACTTTGAAGTCCACCTAAAATCGAGCTCTTTAAGTTGATGAGGTTTTACCTAAAATATTATATAAAATATTTAAATATTAAATAATAATAGGTACTTTGACTTATTAATTAATAGGTTTATGATGATTATTTGTGCGTTTATCACTCCCCCCAGCTTGAATCTTACTCATCCTCGAGTAAATAAAGAATCTAGAAATATGTACCAGGCTAGTCCAAGAATTGATAGTTATCTTACAATTCTAAAATCAAAAGATTTTCGGTTAGATCATGAGAGGTGCTTCATTGGATTATCAAGTTTACCCATTTAGTGATAGAGTGCAGCCCATAAGAATTTATAGAAGTCTTCCTTCACCAACTTTTCACTTCTCTGTTTAAGTCCTCTAACTTAATTTGGGTTGGATGTAGTATCTTTTTGTAATTTAGTCTCCTTATTTATTTATTTATTTATTTATATGTAAAGTTAGTGCAATGCCCTAACCCCTTGCTTTCTAATTGACCCTTGTAGTGAGCTTTAGGCCAATGGCTCCCAAACCAGTTGGTTTTAGGGCATTAGGTGTAAAACACCCCTCGGACTTACTGACTCGAGTCAAAAAGGCTTCAGGTAGGACTGGCTTTACTTAGGTTCTTTCGCATTCTCACCTTTTTACGCGAACAACATCACTTGCTTAGGTGACGGGGCCCGGTTACTTAGTGAAAGATGCTAAGAACCTAATTTATTAACTTTAAAAGACTCTTCTTTTTTTCTTTTTCTTTTTTGAATGACATTTTCACCCATACCCTTATTAAGTAGATTTTACTATTAAGATCAGTGGTCAAGAGGGTCTGAAATTATTCTAAAAATTTTTATGGGCTAAACCCTATCTTTTATTAGGTTTCCTTAATAATTTGTTCCTCAGTATCTCTAAAATAATCTAACCGTTAATCGTTCATTGATGATTAGAATGCTTGATTAACTTCAAATCGAGACAAAATTTGGTACACAAATACTGATTATAGTTTTACTCGAGGATTTACTTATTCTACCCTTCCAACTTAATTTTCATCATCCTTAATGAAAGAAAAATTAATTTCAAGGAAAGATACTATCTGATCGAGTATTTGAAGGTTGGAGGTTTCATTATTGTCATCTTCTTTCGATCTACTTATGTTGCTCTTCTCTAGTCATGCTAAGAAAACAGAAAGTTAAAAATAACTGATAAATTGGTTTGCCTCCCAAGAGCGCCAAGTTTAAAGAAAAGCAACATCGAAAAACCAATATTAAATAAATGATAGTAGGCATTCACCCAAAGCCACATAAAAGTAAGACAACATAAATAGTAAAACCACTGCATAAGGGAGAAAAGGTTAGTACAAATCCTTTCAACCATGAAAGATAAGCAGCCCCTATCACAAAAAAAAAAACATCTTACACAATCCTCCAAAGTGCCTTCAATGATCAAACCGATGTTATGTTAAAACAATGAAAGAACAACAAAGATAAAAGAAACAAATTTTCAAATAAAAGACTAACAGTGCCTACAAAATAATAAGCAGCATAGCGATGAAAAGAATTGAAAGATAGCCCAAACGCAATAAAAAAAGAAATGAAGTTCACCACACATTGCAGGAAGGCATTATTCAAAATATGGCAAGTACTACAACCAAAAGAACTAGGAGACACTGATAAATTTAAACTGACATAGAGAAAAGAAAATCAAGAACTTAAACGTTTGTAAGATAATAATTATAATATAAAGCACCGGGAGACAGTACCTGACAGTACCCGATATAAGCACATCTGCAACATACCAAAATCATCCACTTTCTTCACTAATGTCAAAATTGCAGTAAATCAAAATCATCAACAATCCAAATATTGACAACAAAGTAGGAAGGAACACCTGTCAAAGGTAGCAACAATGAAATCAATGATGTAATCTAGTGGCTTGGCTCTAAGTCACGATGATAAACATTAGCTGCATTCAAATGGGTTTGAATTAGAACAGTGCTAAACGATGATAAACAACAGTATATTCCAGCAAGCAAATAAAGCAGAAAATTGTCAAGGCATCATAAACATGAATATTGCAAATCCAAAACTGAAAACACAAGCATCAGTACATTTCCCATTTAGAAAAAAACGATTTTTTTTAAATAAATGCAGCAAATGCAACACCATTAAATCTACTGAGAGTTCAACTCAATTTCACACTCTCACCAGTACCGAAAATGTAAACGCCAATAGAAGCAAAAACAACAGATAAAATTTCCGAAACTCCTGGCTTACGCTCACAAAATGCCTTGCCCCAACCCCACCAACAGCATAGAACAGGCAGTTCAACAAACCGATAACTTCAACGAAGGTGCACGCCAGCACGAAAATTAATCAAAACTATCGGATAATTGACTTGGTCATAAGATGCGCGAGAATTATCAAAAGGAAACCGATTTTTTATAGTTTCGTCCAAGAACAAAGAAAAGGGAAGAAAATATCACAAATATGCTCGAAGTGGGTGTAGAACCAGATTCTTTGAAAGCAATCTTGTCCTAGAAGACGAATCGATTGCACAAAGCTTGGGAGGATCATATTTCTTCTAAACAAATCACCTACGTATAAAAGATTAAACGAAAACGGAAAAACCAAGAAAAAAAGTAGACATCGAGAATGGAATCTCCAACATGGCATCCAAACGTCCCAACAAAAAGAAATTGCGGCAATTAGACCCAATTGGAGTGATTCCAACAAGCATAAAAAATCTTGAATCTGTCATGCTTGTATCAAGCATGAGTTCATTTTTTGAACATAGACCTATAAAGATGTATGACTAGACTAACCAAAATAGGCACTAGGAGAAAACTTTCTTCTTGAACATATAATGAAAAATAAGAAGAATTCGTGAAGGTCTTCACTTATTACAAGATAATGCCTCAATAAACCATGGGATGCCCTATCGAAAGCATAATTGTTGACATAATTCATGAAGTCTATGCCATCATACAACAATTTAGGAGATCAACCTTGTCATTCAACACATGGTGTGATGAGTCTTTTAAGGGCCTTCACTTAATTCTAGAGAACACCCTACAAAAACTAAAGGATGTCCTGTCATAGCACCAAGGATAAATGACCCTCCAAAATGGGATGATAGTATCAGTAGTGGACCATCTTCCAATGGAAAAACAAGACTAGTAGCAGGTGCACAATGCTGATCTTAACTAGATTGGCACATCCTGCCCATCTCAGCTGAAACCAATGTCAGGACATGGTTTAAAAGAAGAGAGATTAACCGTTGTCAAGGCATGGTTTGGGCATTACCATGCGCAACTTGACCAGATTGCCTGATTAGAGAGAAAGAGAGAGAGCCTATGATCTTTCCCTTCGCTTTTCTCATGGGTGAAGATTGAGAAAGAGAGAGGAAGGCGAATCTAGCCTGCCTTCAACATGGTCAAACTTCAATGTCAAAAACTTCACAAATTTGTTAATGCCTCATTCCCCCAGCTACTAATTGGCCAAAAACAAAAAAAAGCGTGGCGCGGGGGGGGGGGAACCATACAATATATTATTCTTTTCCAACAACATATTTTATTCTTACAAAATTAAATAACACTAAATTAATTATAGAATTTATATAAAAATCATTGGCTTTACTACATTTTTGACCCTCAAATTTAGGGGGATGTGTCACTTTAGTTCCTAAATTTCGTTTTTTTGTTTCTTTTTGCTCCTTACCGTTAAAATAGGGTAACGCCATAAGGAACTCGCTTACATGGCATTCAACATGCCCTCCACCTCATCGTCATCTCAACGGCAAGGAAAACGAGAGAGAAAGAGAAAGAGAGAGGAAGAGGGAAGCTGAGGGGTGCGGGAAGGGCCACCATGGAAGGGGAGTGCAGAAGCGGGAAGCCCCCCCCCCCCCCCTTCTCACGTGGCCATCTTCTCCCCCCATCGCGCACCGCGGGAAGGGCCTTCCACGCCAACCCCCCTTCTGTAGCCT
>UESW01001765.1:176287-260449 GCA_900491605.1 Calamus simplicifolius | reverse complement strand
CATTTCATAGGAAGTTAACTTCACAATGAATCAAATCAAAGAGAATAAGCTATTAGAACAAAAGTTATCCTTGCTTGTGCACTAAATGAAAAATCTTATATTAGCATGCCCAATTGCCATCTGGCATGTAGTGCGCATATATTCAAGTAGGCAGCATTTAATGTTAAGCATCCACAGACAAAACCCAGTTTACAACCAAGTTCATATATAATTTTAAGTAGACAAATGTTAAAACTTAAGCTCTAGATCTCCTAAGCAGAACGAGCCAAAAACACTTTCAATTGCATTTGTTCCCTTTGATACCATTGGAATCAAATTTCAAAGAAAACTTGCTAAGGTTCCATAGCATTTGGAGGTTATGTTGGTGAATGGAATAAAGGATTCAAGAAGAAGAATTAACTGAGATAAAAGAGAAAAAGGGCCATTGTGTTGGTGGGCAAACTAAAAAATAGTTAGCAATCATTTTAACTTAGATTTGATAGATTGGAATGAAATATCAGTAGTGCAGCCTCATTTTGAGGATTAAGAAGAATCCACAATAAGACTGATTAAATCCCCTAGCAAGACTCCAATATCATGAAGCATTGTAATTCAAAGAAACATTCAGGAGGCAAAAATACTTTCAAATCACATATTGCATCCATATCGGATACTCATACTCATCAGGCACTTCTCGGATACATGTCCAATATCAAGTATCCTATTTTTCAATATTCAAAAAACATAGCAGATTCTTTCCAAATGCACTTTTGACACTTCCCAGCACCTCCAAAAATAAGGGAGGTCAATTTTGTAATCCAATGATATTCTAATATTAAAATATCATATATGGGTTGTGGTCTATGGATTAATGGCTACCATCACCCTGTGGAAGCCAATGCTACCTTAAAAAGAATGGACTAGGATATTTTGATAGATTACCGCGCTTTATGGATGCTTTTTCACATGCATATAGATATATTCGCATGTATTTATACTCAACTCAACTCATCTAAGCCTTTTCCCAACTACATGGGGTCGGCTACATGAATATGATTCCTCCACTCTGCTTTATTCAGGACCAAGTCAACATTTAAATTACAAATAATTATATCTTTTTTAATTATTTCTGCCCTTAGTTTAGATCTACCTCTACCTCTATTCTTACCATGAATTATTAAAAGATCACTCTTTCTAACTGGAGCATCTAAAAGTCTACGTTGTATATGTTCAAACCACCGTAATCGATTTTCTCTCATTTTATCTTCAATTGGGGCTACTCCTACCATTTTTTCTATATGTTTATTTCTAATTCTATCTTTTAAAGTTTTATCATATATCCATCTTAACATACGTATTTCCGTTACACTTAGTTTATTCACATGTTGTTTCAATATTGCCCAACACTCTGTTCCATATAGCATAGCTGGCCTAATAGCAGTTTTATAGAATTTTTCTTTCAATTTTAATGAGATGCACTGATCATGCAATACTCGTGAAGCACTCCTCAACTTAATCCATCCTGCTTTAACTCTATGATTCACATCTTCACCTATTTTACCTTCTTGCTAGATAATTGATCCCAAATACCTAAATTTTTCACTCCTTGATATCTCTTGGTTTGCAATCTTCACTGTTTTTTATTTGTATCTATATTCGCATATATTTATGCATGTATAAAATACATACATATATACATATAGGTATAACCACAATTTTTGACCACGATGCATTAGTTAGAAGTTTCAAAATCACATGATTTTTTATGTGCAAATAGTTTATAGACAACATATCACATCTAACAGCTTAGATAATAGGTGTTGCGTCCCCATCGTCCAATCAAGACTAACCGGATTTGACTTGAAATCCAGTCAACCAAATTCTAGTCCACCACTTTTTATATAACATATATAATACATGATATATGATATATAATGCAATATACAAAGGATCAGACTTAGGTATGGACCCCAGTTATCTCTCTATTTCATTTTATCGCATTCAGCTAAGCATCCACATAAAGCTTGGATGTGGTAAAGTGGGAGAGAGAAAGGAAGTAACCAAAGGGTTCACATCCAGCGAACCACATCAAGTTATGTTTATATACATATACACTTGTGTGTTGTATTCCTACATTTTCAAGATTTTTTGTATTCAAATATCTATATAGTGCCGTATTTTTATCCCATAACGATATACAAGATATCATTCACAGATCCTTCCTACAAGCACCACACTTCCTACCCAAACCTCAAGAGACAATATCCTTGTTCTTTAACATTTTCTCTGTTTCTTCAGGATACTAGCTGTAAAATCAAAAAAATGAATATTCACATTTCTTAAGATAACAAATGATGGTATGTCAAATCAATACTTTTAGTTTGGTTTGTACACTGAATGATGGTATATTAAGAAATTTGTATCACATATCATGTGCTAATTGAGTTAATCTTTTGTTTCTTAACTTCTTTGACCCACCACCCCTTCAGCTCCACATTTTCATTTTGGATTCTGTTTCTTGATTGAAGATCTCAAATCCTCCATGTAGCTTTGCTGTTGTGTTCTCCTTGATAAAAGGATGGGCTCAAAAATAGAGGTCAAAACAGAAAGGCAAGGGAGCAATTGTTGCTTTTATAGATTTAAAAATCTGCAGGTTTTAAAAATCTGCTACATCACAATACACTTAGGTTTTAAACTCAAAACACTTAGGTCTCAATACTTGCGATCACTACATCACAACACAAGATAGCAGGAGTAATATTAGTAACAATAGGGTGTCTTTGTAATAGGGTGTCTTTGTTTCAAGGTTTTAAATGGTGGGATCAGAATGTTTCAGTTTTTCCACAGAAAGGGATGCCTCTTGTCCCATCATATTCTAATGGTCGTCCCTAAAGAGCATCCTGCTAGGTATTCCTTCTTCTTTCCTTTACTTCTTTCTTTTCATTTTTTTCCATCTTTCCTTTCTTTTCTTTTGCTTCTTCATTTTCCTTCTTCTTTCTTTCATTCCTTCCTTTTTTGCCTTTTTTTTTCCTTTCTTTCCTTCATTCTTTTTTTCTTTTCCTTCTTTCCTTCTTTTATTTCTTCTTTCTTTTTCTTTCCTTGTGTGAAAAGATTTCAAATCTCACCCCCCATCCCGGTCTCATTTTCCTATAGCAACAGGATGGAACAGCCAGCACACCCCTCATCCCACCATAACTTAAAACCTTAATTTGCTTGCTTGAGAAAATGCCTGAAGTAAGGAACTTAAAAGATGACATTTAGGAATTTTAGTTTCACAGGAGCTAAGCTTGAATGCCAGTGATTAGAAACAGAATTATCTGCAATCACACAACAATCTATTGGGTCTGATTATGCTTGCCCATTGGGAGTTCTTCAAACTCCTAGGAGGACTAGAGGAGAAGCTTCAAACTCGTGTGGGTAAGCAAAGCATTTAATAATATTCCTTCAATGATCTCCCACTCACTCCTTCCTTAAAATAATGATTCAATGATAATTTCTAATGTCTAAATATTGCATTTTTTTATGCAGCAGCAACGTGCAAAACAAACAGTAGAATCCGCCAAATCTTGAGTTCACTACTATGAAACAAACACCTTAACAGAACTACAGTTCTGAGAACCTGTTCAGATACTTATGACACTTTTTAAGCAAAGTCATCAATGTAATTTATATTTAGATAGAATAAATGATAGCCAATTTTTCTATTTTCACTCTACTTTCTTTCAGCATTCGAAAATAATGGTTAAATATATTATGATATCAGCATGAATATTCAACATATAGTGCTGTTAAGTCAGCCAGTGGCAATGCTTGACGCATTTAACTTGATTCAACTCATTGTGGATTAGTTAGGGTTACCTGTTTGATCAAATGATTAGATTCTGTTTGATCAAATGATTAGATTCAGGTCTAAATTTTTGACCCATTTAATAAACAGAACAAGTTCATGATAATAGATTTTTGAGCTAACCTATACCTGACCCAACCCTTGTCTGGTCCAACACAACCTGATTGATACCCCTAAAGTTAGGACCACTCACCATGATTGAAAAAACAAGAACTTTTTTACAAGTTTTTAGCCTCTCTTACAAAAGGAAAATAATAGTACAATCAGCAATGGCTACAACATAAACGAAAAGTTCTATATAACTAACAAAACTATTCAGTCTATTTCACAACTTTTCACATGAGAAATGAAACTAATCATGCAATTGCTCACCGATTTGTTCCCATCAAATATTTCTTGCGTGCCATTGCCATGGTGTACATCCTGCGACCACCGTTAAAATGAGAAGGTTGAGAACTTATGGCAGGACTAGAATTTACACTAATACATCTCATAAAATGGTTATATATGGAGGCCATTAGAAGCATCAGACAACTTCATGTAAGATTTAACACATCTGAAGCACAAAGAGTCCAAGATAGTTTAATATTACCCAATCAACAATTAATACTTTCTTGGCACCTGCACTCTGCAATGCAGCAATTGCTGCATTATTATGGAGGCAGAAACCCATGGCTTGTTTTATACCAGCATGATGCCCAGGCGGCCTAACCTGGTTCATAGACCACATCGTTAGCACTTGCTGTGAACTGGTAGCCACAGCTTAGCAAACAACTTAGATATTACCAAAGTATGGTCCAAATTGTCATGCTGATTCAAACTAACTGAAAATAACAATATATAACATCTCAATTTAATTCGCAATGGAAGAGAACATACCAGAGCAAAACCATTCCTGGCATGACCAGACATAACTGTGCGAGCAAGATCTGCACACAACCCTGCTGCAAGTCTCGCGGCACATACTGAATGTTCATTGGCGTAAGTGTCTGAAGTGAAGTAGCTGTCAGTTGGACCCAAGTAAAAGTCATCATATTTGATGTCATATTCAATTATATCCATAGATTATAAATAAAAACTTATGAAAGCAATAGCATTTAATATATCATCATCATCATCATCAAGACTCTTTACATCTAAATAACCATCCAAGGAAACACTTCTAAGTTGAGAAAACTCCACTAAAATATTGCAATATTTTTTGTGATTAGCTGTAAATCTGATGTAAGCCTAGAAGGACAATCAGTGGATAGGGGATCAATCCTACTAGTCACAGTGTTAAGCTGAAGTGATTGGAGATCAACCCTCCAAACTCACAAGAAAGCCTAGATGGAGAATCAAACTGAAAAATAATCCCATTGCCCAGAACATTTAAAATTCTACGAAGCATAGTATGCAATACTGATGCATACTACCCCATACCAGACAAACCATATCATACCGATACCAAATTAAGACTTAGTACTAATGTGTACCATGTCTTAGTACATTGAACCGACATGCAAACCAAGTATATTGATACTTCACCAGTGTGGAACTGATACGGGATCTGGCATTGTGTCGGCGATCCTTGCTACCAGGATCACCCTTGAGAAGTAATAAACTTCATGAGTTAGTAGATTAATTGACCAACATTAAAAAGTCTGGATTTGCCTGAATATGGGTGCTTAATATGAGTTATTTGCCTGTGATGTAATCATGAACAATAAAACTATTTTACTTGAAATTTTAGACAATTGCTCCCAAAACTCAAAAGTGATGGATACAATGATGAAACATAACGGCAAAAAAATCTGAGATAAGTGATGATGAGATATTAAAGCAGGGATCTGATTTTTCCCTTTATTTATGATTTCTTCTTCATAAATCAAATAAGGATGATTTCCAAATATATAATCAAATAGACTAAGATAGTATTGCATTATAACTTCATGATATATTAAGCACATGAAATGAAAGTCTAAATCAATTAAGAAAAGCAGTAAGATTCAAAGTACCTGGAAAGCATATGTCTCGTTTGTTGAACAGCTTCGATATGATACAAGGAGTGGACCTGAAGAGAGCCAAAGTTGAAAAGAATATGCCATCCATAGAACAAGAAAGCTGCAAACTAGGTAATGCCCCAGTAGTTAAGCCCTTAAATTTGGGAGGAGATCATGTGCCTGAACTTCAAATATAGGAGGGCAGTCCGTTAGTGTTTGGCTCAAATAAAACAAAAGAGAAGTTTCATGAACCACTGTAACATTACCTAACTAGCAATAATCAAAATCCATTCAGCCGAGATTTTTTTTTCACAAAAAAAAAGAATTAAGATCAGAAAATGCAGAAACCAGCAATTCTAGCCATGGTTCTGAAAAACAAATGAACAAATCATTCCACCTAAAGTTTATTCATATCTTGATAACTTTTAGTATTTGGCGCCGAATAACCTGATTGACAATGTATAACAGGCACTTATCACAAAACACACTCAACAAACCAGAAGAAATGGCTTACCATCAGAAGCTCTTCATGTGTCATTTCTCTAGGAGGTATGAAGGAGCATTTTCCAGGAAATATTCCTGAAATGGGCTTTCATTTTGGTCAAACAGGAACTTTAAGGGATACTACTGTAAGTACCAATATTAAAAGCAAATTTACACAAAAACAAAAGAAATGAAAGCTACAATGCATCTGTAAATGATTATCACTTAAAACTGCAACTGCTAAAAATGGCTGTAGTACCTGCAGCAGCAAGGCTAGCTGCAATTGCTCCAAGGCGATCAGGTCTCTCTGTGTGTGGATGTGATTTCATTTCAACCTAATTACAACAGTATAGACAACCGTATCAGCAATCTAATCATTAAGTTTTAGACTCCTTGAGTCTCAACTTTATGTATAGGTGCCAACAATACCAAAACAAATACAAATACATGAGCAATATTCACATTGTTTGTGCGATAATCAAATGCTCCTATCAGCAATCAAAAAGATTGATTGTGAACTCAAATGCCAATTAAATATTGCCTCTATTACACCATGAAAAAATGTAATTGCACATCAATGACACATTGATGTGAATAGAATCACATTGCAACATGGACATAGGAGAGGTAGCATGTGAAGATTTACACACATGCACATATTTTAAAATATGTATGCATAGATGCCCAAAAAGAACAATTTGTGCTTCAAGGGTCAAAGAAAAATTTAAAAATATTTAAAATTAATAAGAAAAGAAGGTAGACAAGTCGATGAATAGAAGGTTATTTACTTTGATTCGGAAATAGACAAGCCCCATTAAAACAAAAAAAGAATGAAAAGCAAAATGGCAATGGAGAGGTCACGAAGCCGTGGGTGTTTAGACCTTTAGATTTGGTATATTCATAGAATACTGCCTCTTATCTTGGTGCTAAGAGATGAAAATCCATGTTGAGGTAAAAAAAGGAGTAAGAATCCCACCTTTTTGAGAGAAAACAACGAGTCCAAAACCAGGGATCAAAGCAACAAAAGCTCTGTTACAATTTAATCCAAAGCTATGAAATAAATGGGCTAAGAAGCATTAAGCAGAACTTCAAATTTCAAAAGTTAACAGAAAGGAGGATGAGATGATGAAGTTTGAGGTTTAAAGCAATCAGTTCTTTCTTTGGCCTTCTAAGGAGAAAACAAAACCTAAAAGCTTAAGCTAGTAGGTGGATAGGCAAAAGTATATGAGACCACAAGGGTTCCTACCTAGCCTATCTGATGTGGGGCTACTCCTCAAAGCTTCTAAAAGGCATCAAACACAATTTTAAACAATGAAAAATGATGGAACATGCCTCACACAAGCCTGTCACGTGCATAATGATAACCCCTTGGGAGCACTTGTTTGGGTATTGTAAGTTATCCCTTCTCATCTGCCACTTGATAATTTAACAGCCCAAAGGTCCTCTGCAAGTAATGAAAGGTTGATCTATATCCAATCAACATTAAAAGGTCTTGATCATTGCACAGTCCAGATTTATCCCATGGACATATAAACTTTCAAAATCTAATCCTACTTTCAGATATAGTGGGAAAAGAGGTTTAACTATCCAATGGAAAACATCCACTTATTAAATAAACCAAAGGTCAGGGATCTCATCCACCTAACAATGTGAAGCCCTTTCAAGAATTTAGTGGCCGCAAATAGGTTTTAACATGCTTAGTAAATAGGACTTCCATCAAAGGTGTTTGCTAGTTATGCATGATCCCATTAATCTCATCCAATAGGGCCCCATGAATATGTCAGATTACAATCCACATCAATCTCAAAAAATCTCAGCACTGAGTTTTATCATGTCAACGACCATTCGGATTGGATTTGACTTCAATTCACACCTAAAAGGAGATAAATTTACTTTTGTGTAGATTGGTCTGTACTTGAATCAATGATCTGGATCAGAGATGACAATGGATCACATCCAACAGCATAGCGGGATCCTGCTCCATTAGCTAGCTATGAACTCTGAATGATCTAGTGATAGAACTCAATAGTCTAATGTTACCCACCTATGAAATATATAAGCTTTGATTGTTTAATGTCATGGGCTACCTTAGCAATAAACATGAGAAGTTAAGTCCTTGGCGATCAAATGACAAAATCAAATCAGATGGCTGATATGAGAGTTAACTGTAGAGGTTCTTTTCATTTGATGGTCTAGGATGACAGATGACATGTGATAATACAACAAAAAAGGCAACCTAGTACACGAGACTCCTGCCATTGTAGAGACCAAGGAGGGTTTAATGTACACAGCCTTACCCGCTCATCTGAAGAAACTTTTCCTGTTTCAAACCTATGGCCTTTGCACCAAGGCTCACCCACAATGGAACAAACCTGTGATAATACAACAACCTAGACTAAAGACGCTGTTTCATCTAATGGCCTGGTATAAGAGCTCAACAGCACCCAATAATGCATCATATGACCTTGGAACCATAGACTATCTTCCCATGCTACAAGACATGACTGCAACCAAGTCTTCTCAAGGAACCATTAAAACCTAGTCAAGAATTCTTATCCCACACCAGTGCATACCAAGGATACCACATTGGTACTAGTGCATATCAGATGCATCGTACAGTGTCAGTTCTAAACCAGTATGCAGTATGGAGAGTGTAATGAGTATCGGTATGGCGAACCAACCCCAATATTGGGAATATTGACACCGTACCAATATAAAAGATGGTACCAATACAGGATCTGAATTCGAGATTGCAAACCTTGCCTCATCCATTAGGAATGTGACCACTTGCATGATTATTGAGGTCACATATAATCCAAAACCAAACATAGATCCGAAAATTTCTTTCAAGAAGAAAAAAAGGAAAAGAAAGACTTATAGGTAAGGCTTGTTGCTTTCTCCCAAAATCAGTTAAGCCCTCTCACTCACAGTCCTCCAACCTTACATCATTTTCCTTTTTCCTTGTTTCTTCATTTTCTCAAAACATCCCTCTACATACATTGAGTCTCTGTGGCAGCAAGAAGACCAGAATCCTTAATCCCTCATCCATAAGAGGGTGCAGCCTCACCTATTCCATGGGTTCATAAAGTTGTCATGTTGCAACACAGGTAAGAACCAAAGTATCAAATCCAAAAGGGTGCTGCCCCACTTATTTAATTGAGTCTTAAGCTCATCATGTCATAAGACCAGAGAAAACCATCAAAACCATGGTCCCTCAACCATATAGTGATGCTGCCCACCATCCCGTAGGCTCTTGAATTCATCCTATCCTCAACATTGGTGACAAAAAACATAAGAGGTCATGGTCCCTTGCTTACAACAGGGTGTTGTCGCAACTATTCCATGGGTTTTTAAACCTATTATGCTTTTATCAACACAAAATCCATGAAATCATGGACCGTATTCTCAAAAGCATGCCCCAACCAAGCTCCATGGGTTTCTTAGCGCATCAGTTGGCATAAAACTCCGTCAGATTCCTTAAACATGAATCTACTAAATCAAACTATGCGAAGGACTAGGATGTCGCTGTTAAGAGATGCATTGTATCTGCCTTTGAGTGTTTCGAAAAATGGGCAAGGAGTGCCGCACCAGCACCTGAGTGCGGTGATAAATAAGCAAGGGTTCTTGCACGATGGACGACCGCGGATAAAAAAGTTATTGAGTGTTAACTTAGTCCTGAATAGAGAAGAATGGAGGAAACAGATTCATGTAGCCGACCCCATGTAGTTGGGAAAAGGCTTAGATGAGTTGAGTTGAGTTGAGTTGAGCATGTGATTGTCCCTATAAGACCTAAATATTCTCATAAGAATCCTAAGAGTTGAGGAATTAAGAACTAAGAACTCTAGCCGCTTTAGACATCACCTTTGCAATGTAATAATCTGGAAGGGGGCATCCCATTTGCTAGAGGAAAAGTGTAGAGCCTCACTAATATGATGAACTCAAGCATCCTAGACATATAGGGATTGAGGCACTAGAAGACCACACGTTAAATGAGTTCAGGGGCCTGGACACAAATCCAAGTTTTATATTTAGTTAAAGGACAAGTCCCAAACATCTAACAAAGTTTAGGCAGAAGAGCAAATTTGCAAGGCCATATCAAACAAGATATGAATGAATGTACTTGAAGCTAACAAAGTTTAGGTTAGACTCTACAAGACCTATAAATCCAAGCCAGGTCCATAGCCATCATGCATACCAAAATGAGCTCCAATCAAATCACAAGATCATGATTTGGCCCAAAATGAAATAAAACTTGAATCAGATCTCACAAAGTCAATCCAAATTGAACCAAGCCCAATAAAACTCAACGTGCTCGATAAAACTCAAG
The DNA here is from genome assembly GCA_900491605.1 of Calamus simplicifolius. Lineage (NCBI taxonomy): Eukaryota > Viridiplantae > Streptophyta > Magnoliopsida > Arecales > Arecaceae > Calamus > Calamus simplicifolius. Next base: position 249,831 of record UESW01001765.1, on the reverse strand, counting down.
GAGAGAACCTTATGGGGCTTATCAAAGATGAATTAGTCTAGCTTATATAATATAAGCTAGATCCACAAGCCCATTAAACCCTAAATATCCTCCATCCCCCCCCCCCCCCGGGGGGCGGTATAGTCTAAAGGATCGATGTTAAAGAATCAATAAGCAAGGCCTATAACATCTTAGTTTTGACAAATCAGGCCCAAATTACCTAGATCATATGTCAAATTATAGTGGATTGAGACCAAATTGTTCAACATTGAGTAGGACTCCTTTATTTTTATTTCTTTTTTTTCATTTTCCAACACTGGAAGCTGAGAACTACAATAAGGGGCAAAGAGGAGGACACTATGACAAGGATTTCTGCCATTGCACTATAATATATGGTTTCAAATCTTGACTAGGCATCCAATAGAATGCCGGAAAGGGTTATCATCTCAAGTATCGGGATAGAGCCATCCCACCACCATCCCAACATCCCAATCTGTTGTTCTAAGACATCACTTATCCCAAGTATTGGGATGAGGTGGTAGAACATGTCCTGTCCGTATAAAAATTGAGATAGCCAGTCCCATAAGATTTCAAAACCTTGTTAGTATACTTTATTTGTTAATTGAAAAATATTGATTTGTTTAACATATATTAGTTACTTAAAATTATACAGTACATATTAAAACATAGTTAAATAGTGATAAAAAAGCTTAAGTACACGCTAAATAGGAAAATTGAAGTACTTAACCATACATGTACTATATTTGTGCACAAGTAAAGAAATAAAACTGTGATACCCTGATTTTTTTAAAAAAGTATCAAATCTTTTTTTAAAAAAAATATACCAAATTCGACTCAAAGTTAGAACCAAAACCCACACCTCCTCTACCTCACTTTCCCTAAGTGCACACCCATGCCCTTTTATTCTCATGATTTCTCTCCCCCTCAATATCTCTCTCACTTTCTTTTTTGTTCTCACCATCCTTTGCGACCTAACCTGTCCTAACTGGAACCATATGGCCCATGGCCCTACTCCCTCTCTTCTCATGCCCTATCTTGTCATCTTCCTTTCTCCCACAAACCGCCTGCTACATCTCTTTCTTCCTCTCTTTCTTGCTTCTATTTCTCACCCCTTTTCTCTCTCTCTCTCTCTCTTCCCGCTTGGCCTCTCCTCCTACTCTGTCTATCTCTCTCTCTCTCACACACACACAACACATCTCCCTTGTGTATTCTCCTCTCTTCCCTGGCCTGACTTCAGATAGGAAACTTTTTGTGGTTTAATTCTCAATGAGAAATTGAGATTAACGTCTTTTGACCCTGATCCCCTTGATTATGAATGTACCAAAGTTTTGGATGAAGATCTAACTTCTACAAAACTAGGGTCCAAATCGAGACAACATATAATCAAGCTGCTTTTGAAATTTAAGACTACACTAATGCATTTGTTTTGGGATAATGCCTTGTATTAACTATTTACCTTTTGCATAATATAATTTCTGCAGAATTTATTTTCAGAAAATAAAATATGTTTAAATTTCTTAAAATTATTTTTTGGTTAAAATTATGAATGTTAACTCTCGACGATAAAAATATAGAAATTTAATTTTTGATTATTAAATTCCATATATCCTCTTACTTGTGTTCGATAAATAAAAAATTCCATAAATAAAATTCAGCACAATAAATGCTGACACACACACACACACACACACACACATTTTCTGAAATTTAATTTCTATAAAACTAAATTTTAAATATTAATTTCTGATTTCTGAATATTATATTTATGTTAACTAAATTCTGAAAATAAAATTTTGTATATTAAATTCTGACTTTTGTAATTTAATTTCTACATACTATATAAATTTTTGATAAATAACACCTGAAACATAACATTTTGTATAACTAGGAGATAGAAAATTGAAATTTAGTGGGCTTGAGGATTGTTTAGTGGCAGAAGATGACCATCTTAGGTTTAAAAAATCCTTCCAGGTTCATAGAATAAATTTAGGAAAAATTAATTAGACTTGGATGATTTTAGAAATCATTCATATCTAGTAACATGGAGATACATAGATAATTTGTATTTACATTATTAAGTTCTGGAAAGACAATTTGGAGTAATTGGACTTGCTTTCAGTCTCAAGATAAGTAACTTTCTAATTGTATTAAAGTCTCCACGTAATTTCCTCCCAAAAACTGGTTGTCAAAAGGACTATTAATTTCTAAGACTTTGCCTTTTCTAGAAATTTTCCATGAAAACTGTTTTGTGTTAAAACTAATATTACAGAATTCATTGTCATAAGAGAATCTTGTGATCTGCAATTAATGATTATTGCATATGAAATACAACTCTTAAAGTTAACATCATGGTTTCTCATCATTGTTTTCTTAAGCATATATCTAATCCTTCAAATTTAAAACTCTGGTCGTTCCAAGCCTTCACTAAATCAAATTAAACTACATGAATAGATCATAACACATCTGGATGTTTGAAGTTTGGTCCCTCAACCTATACAATATTTGGAATTTGGGACCAACTAGGAATAACAACCCGCTTGACCTACACTCCCTAGGAAGCAATCTTTCCAACATGATCAATACTTAAATTCATACAATTTTTAATGCGAGCTCAACCTAAGAGGCTCATTCATACGAGGACTATTCCAAAAAATCTAAGAACCTACCATTGTAGATCTAGAAACTTAAGATAAACGTTACAATCCTTGTTCAAATCACAACTGACTTTTGGTATAAGTCAAATAAAAGTGTACTTCCAAGTACTTAAAACTAAGAAATTTTAAGAACCAAGAACTGGATCCATGCTTCAAACTCCTGGTCAATTGTTGAAACCTTAGCTCACACCACATTTAAACTTTGAGGACCAAATCAGATTAGCATGAACCTCTACATTTCTAAACTAGGTAATTTGATAGACTCAAGAATCAAGCCAATACAGCATTTGGGTTCAAGAACCTAATGTCAACCTTCAAATTGCTAGTTCATACTACATTAGAACATGGAATGCATATCAAATGAAGAACATTCCTTTTTTTATGCTGATAGGAGAGTTTATAACCACGCTCCAGAATTTTTTTTTTAAATAAGTGAGCATCTACTGGACTCTCTCTCTATACACACTTCATGGGAGACAAACAAAGTGCATCATACAGCATGAGGGTCTTAATCAGCTCCTAGGAGAAGTTAAAGGCATAGATGGAAACTGTCAAGGAAAGACATAAGCAAAATGATGGATAGATTTACAAAGAAGTGCTCACTGGTAAAAATTATAATATAACAAACGTCATAAAACTTAAAAAAACTTGTTTCACACTCTAACAAGATTTCTCCTTGACATTCTCTTTAAGCATGTCATCAACAATTGATTCTTGATTCACAGGGAAAGCACATGGTTCCTATTATTTATGCATGCGATCTTAATGGACAAGATGGCAAGTTGGCAACAATAATAGATGCTAACCTGTTGCTATGAAAATAAGCTTAATGATATGAATCTCAAAAACAACTGATCTGAGAAAAATTCTGTATTATTCGTTTCAAGAAATACTGTATATCAAAAATGACCCACCCCTCCTTATCCATGCTCCAAAAAAAAAAAAAAATTACTTTTGCTTTCTGATATATATTTTTCAAAAGAGTTGTGAAAAGAGGAAAGGCATATCCACTAGGATAAATAATCAATGAAGAAAAGAAGAAATGCTTCCTCATGTTCAAGGAAAGGTTGAGTAGGGACAGCAATAATGCTGAGGCTGTTTGACGGGCTAAGATGAGAAAAGAAAGATGTGGCAAGTGGCCATAGAGTTAATATTGAATTATTTGAATTGACAACAACTGCAGCATAGGACATTTGATAAAACTATTTGGTGACTAAGCGAAAAGGATGGACCAAGATAGCATGATCTCCAGCAATGGAGAACAAAGAAACCTATGCAGGGACATTTTAAAGAGAAAGGCCAAAGCTTGTGAGTGAAATTTTAAATAATCTCAAACTAACTGAAATTTAAACCCTCAGCATGCATGTCATGAAACCATCCTAATGATGTAGAATTACTGCACAGGCCATGGTTACTAGGAAACTACTTGCTGCAGGAAATATTGGTGATGCTGAAAGTCAAATGGGAAGGCATAGTCCAGGGTACTAAAAGAATACCTACATTGAAAACGTAATCAGAATGCAATTATGACAAAAGTGGCAAGGAAAATGTTTTCAGAGGTCAGAATACCCAGGAACTAAACTGCAAGATACTTGAGTATCCACATCGCAACGTGAAACATATGGATACAGAATGTATCACTGTAACTGCAGTTGCAATATAAAAATATTCCTTGGTTTGTCTCCACGTTACTCAAATGACAAAAGTGTAAGGACAATAATGGTAACAATTGATCAGTAAATTATTTCTTAGAAAAGAAACATAGATCCATCTCCGTCACATTCAATCAAGAAGAACTTGAACCATACAGTTAATTGATTGCAGAAAAAGAAAAAGAAGATATACGTACACACATACATGCATGCATGCATACATATATATATATAATAGGGTCAACAAATCACCATGTTCACTACCACCTCATAATACCATATCAATATCGAGACTCAATACTAGTGAGAATCAAGCCCTTGGTATGCTGACCTGATCCACGTACTGGGCATGCCAACACTATAATCTACTACAGAATCTGGTACTTAGAAAACATATCCTCCAAAGCTCACAAACCACCAAACAGTATACACTATGGCATGCCGAATTATTCCGAATCGGAAAAAATACTGACTTGACCCAAAACCAAGATGGTTTAACCTCTCAGTTCAGTACAAGGGAAGAGCTGAGGAACAGCCCGATTTGGCCCAATTTGGAGCTGTTCATGGTTTAACCCCCCCTGGTCCACGTGAGATACGCTAAAATATGTCCCATACCAAGTCATATTGATTTCCAATAGAACGAACCTTAGAACCATACACGGCATATTGCTTTAAAACATTTATGCAAGCCCTGATCCAACCAAAATTCTAGCTCTCAACCCAGTTAGCTTAGTGGAACCTCTCGAGTGTGCGTATAGGGTAGGTGAGGCCAGGAGGATTTCTCTGTAGATGGCAGTTGCTCAACCAATTTGAGGTGGGATGAACAATCTCCTGACCATTCATCCTCTAACCAAGTTTCATAAATATATTTCACAATACATCAATCTCAGTCTAGTCCACAAGCTCACACCAAACTCCATAGCATTCCATAGCTTCACCTGTAGTGCCCAGGCACAATTAAAATTTAAAATAAAACGAATAAACATCTGCCCCCCTTTCTCAGCTGGACCCCTGAATCCCTTTATTACTTTATTATTTATTTTAATAATAATTTTTGGACCCACCCTTCCGCTGTGCAAAGGTGAAACCTCTCATCCAAAGGAACCCACTGAGGCATAACCATTCATGCTTGAATGTGCATTGCACAGACCAAAAGCTGTGCATGCATGCCATGTAACAACACCCATAACGACCCCAAACTCAAGCCATGTCTAACATTTGGGTAACGTTATCCTGAAGAAACAAAGAACTAAGACATCATATCAAGCAGGGAATAAACTTCACCTACAAATTTACCTGAAGAACAAAGAGCTAACATTACGCAGCATAGACTTCACCCGAAGCATTATTGAGTGACAACATCATCATCCTGCTGATAGATGCAGGCATGACGGCATATATCTTCCACACCAGCAAAACAAATATGCAGAGTCCAAATGGCACTTATTAAGACATAATTCCACCATTAAGCACATAAATTCCTCAATGTGCAAGCAAGTAATTATCTAAGTACTAAATATATCTAGATGAATGTTGAAAAGCATTCATCAAGTGAATAACAACCAAGAAATCCGGCAAGGTTCATCAACACTTGGATAGAGATGCAAAACATCAAATTACCAAACCACCCATAAAGAAAATTGAAGACAGGGTTATGCTGCCTTAATCAGCCATAAAAAGTTCCATTACCAAGCCCATAAGAAATCATCTTAAGATAAAATAAAGGTCACAAGTCTACACAGAATTATGACCAATGTGTCTTTCTCTATACCAAGAGAATTTCCAAACTCAACTTGTATCCTCAAGGCCAGTCTATCCTACTTCATGAACTGAATGAAACCTAATTGATCTGATTGAAAGGGAAAAAAAAAACCCCATAAAACATAACAATCTCTATTGCACATCTGAAGAAATCTAGTATACAAATACACTGCAGTGGCAAATTAGTTGTAAACTATGATTAACTCTAGGCATACTGAACCTCAACACTACAGCTATCATACCACATGAGAGTCAAAAACAGAATTGCTGGGTCAAATGACTAATTAAATCATAAGCCTGGTGCAAAAGCCTCCTGCCACTCGAGGGTTAAAAGAGGATCAGATATCTGCAACCTTAAACTTACATGCAGAGAGGCTGTTTCTATTTCTATGTTCCAAACACACAAATTGCATATGTCATAATGGAGTGACCCCATTACAACACCAAGGCTCATGCTCTACCAAACTAATATTAACAATATATAAATGTCAACTACCGTAAATAGTTTTTCAAAAGAAACAAACTGTATCATAATGTCATATATGGTCAGCCAAGATTTATGGACCAAGAGAGACCAGAATATGACAGCAGCAATCTCTGGCACACTTCAGAGAAATGGGAACCCACCAAGGATAAAGAGATGAACCATAATATGGTGGCACACCCCAAGAAGGAAAATCACCATAGTGCTCTGGCCTATCATACAAACCACCAATGCCAACAAGAGACTGTGACGGATAGAGATAGGATTTAGGAGGACTTTGAAGTCCACCTAAAATCGAGCTCTTTAAGTTGATGAGGTTTTACCTAAAATATTATATAAAATATTTAAATATTAAATAATAATAGGTACTTTGACTTATTAATTAATAGGTTTATGATGATTATTTGTGCGTTTATCACTCCCCCCAACTTGAATCTTACTCATCCTCGAGTAAATAAAGAATCTAGAAATATGTACCAGGCTAGTCCAAGAATTGATAGTTATCTTACAATTCTAAAATCAAAAGATTTTCGGTTAGATCATGAGAGGTGCTTCATTGGATTATCAAGTTTACCCATTTAGTGATAGAGTGCAGCCCATAAGAATTTATAGAAGTCTTCCTTCACCAACTTTTCACTTCTCTGTTTAAGTCCTCTAACTTAATTTGGGTTGGATGTAGTATCTTTTTGTAATTTAGTCTCCTTATTTATTTATTTATTTATTTATATGTAAAGTTAGTGCAATGCCCTAACCCCTTGCTTTCTAATTGACCCTTGTAGTGAGCTTTAGGCCAATGGCTCCCAAACCAGTTGGTTTTAGGGCATTAGGTGTAAAACACCCCTCGGACTTACTGACTCGAGTCAAAAAGGCTTCAGGTAGGACTGGCTTTACTTAGGTTCTTTCGCATTCTCACCTTTTTACGCGAACAACATCACTTGCTTAGGTGACGGGGCCCGGTTACTTAGTGAAAGATGCTAAGAACCTAATTTATTAACTTTAAAAGACTCTTCTTTTTTTCTTTTTCTTTTTTGAATGACATTTTCACCCATACCCTTATTAAGTAGATTTTACTATTAAGATCAGTGGTCAAGAGGGTCTGAAATTATTCTAAAAATTTTTATGGGCTAAACCCTATCTTTTATTAGGTTTCCTTAATAATTTGTTCCTCAGTATCTCTAAAATAATCTAACCGTTAATCGTTCATTGATGATTAGAATGCTTGATTAACTTCAAATCGAGACAAAATTTGGTACACAAATACTGATTATAGTTTTACTCGAGGATTTACTTATTCTACCCTTCCAACTTAATTTTCATCATCCTTAATGAAAGAAAAATTAATTTCAAGGAAAGATACTATCTGATCGAGTATTTGAAGGTTGGAGGTTTCATTATTGTCATCTTCTTTCGATCTACTTATGTTGCTCTTCTCTAGTCATGCTAAGAAAACAGAAAGTTAAAAATAACTGATAAATTGGTTTGCCTCCCAAGAGCGCCAAGTTTAAAGAAAAGCAACATCGAAAAACCAATATTAAATAAATGATAGTAGGCATTCACCCAAAGCCACATAAAAGTAAGACAACATAAATAGTAAAACCACTGCATAAGGGAGAAAAGGTTAGTACAAATCCTTTCAACCATGAAAGATAAGCAGCCCCTATCACAAAAAAAAAAACATCTTACACAATCCTCCAAAGTGCCTTCAATGATCAAACCGATGTTATGTTAAAACAATGAAAGAACAACAAAGATAAAAGAAACAAATTTTCAAATAAAAGACTAACAGTGCCTACAAAATAATAAGCAGCATAGCGATGAAAAGAATTGAAAGATAGCCCAAACGCAATAAAAAAAGAAATGAAGTTCACCACACATTGCAGGAAGGCATTATTCAAAATATGGCAAGTACTACAACCAAAAGAACTAGGAGACACTGATAAATTTAAACTGACATAGAGAAAAGAAAATCAAGAACTTAAACGTTTGTAAGATAATAATTATAATATAAAGCACCGGGAGACAGTACCTGACAGTACCCGATATAAGCACATCTGCAACATACCAAAATCATCCACTTTCTTCACTAATGTCAAAATTGCAGTAAATCAAAATCATCAACAATCCAAATATTGACAACAAAGTAGGAAGGAACACCTGTCAAAGGTAGCAACAATGAAATCAATGATGTAATCTAGTGGCTTGGCTCTAAGTCACGATGATAAACATTAGCTGCATTCAAATGGGTTTGAATTAGAACAGTGCTAAACGATGATAAACAACAGTATATTCCAGCAAGCAAATAAAGCAGAAAATTGTCAAGGCATCATAAACATGAATATTGCAAATCCAAAACTGAAAACACAAGCATCAGTACATTTCCCATTTAGAAAAAAACGATTTTTTTTAAATAAATGCAGCAAATGCAACACCATTAAATCTACTGAGAGTTCAACTCAATTTCACACTCTCACCAGTACCGAAAATGTAAACGCCAATAGAAGCAAAAACAAGATAAAATTTCCGAAACTCCTGGCTTACGCTCACAAAATGCCTTGCCCCAACCCCACCAACAGCATAGAACAGGCAGTTCAACAAACCGATAACTTCAACGAAGGTGCACGCCAGCACGAAAATTAATCAAAACTATCGGATAATTGACTTGGTCATAAGATGCGCGAGAATTATCAAAAGGAAACCGATTTTTTATAGTTTCGTCCAAGAACAAAGAAAAGGGAAGAAAATATCACAAATATGCTCGAAGTGGGTGTAGAACCAGATTCTTTGAAAGCAATCTTGTCCTAGAAGACGAATCGATTGCACAAAGCTTGGGAGGATCATATTTCTTCTAAACAAATCACCTACGTATAAAAGATTAAACGAAAACGGAAAAACCAAGAAAAAAAGTAGACATCGAGAATGGAATCTCCAACATGGCATCCAAACGTCCCAACAAAAAGAAATTGCGGCAATTAGACCCAATTGGAGTGATTCCAACAAGCATAAAAAATCTTGAATCTGAAGAAAATAATACGCAACAGAAACGGTAGAAGAAGAGGATTGCCAAAAGGAAAAAGTAAAACAAGAAAGGCGATTTATCAAAAAAGAAAACGAGTAAAAAAAGGACGAACAGTAAACACCCGGCATTCGAACAATTCCGGACGATGCAAAAGAAGAAAAAAAAATCACCATATCCCGTTCTTCCACGAAAAAGCTGGCCTAAGAAACCAGATCCCACACGCAAATCATCCAGAGAAGCAAGACCAAAAGACTAAGAACAGATTAAGAAAAAACCCTGACCTTCTTTCGCTGATCTTGCTGCATATCTTAACAGATCTCCAAACCGAACGATCCAAGATCCCGCCTTTCCCTCTTCCTTCCCCTCTCTCGGCTACTTTCTCTTCTTCTTGAGATATCTCGGCTCAAAAACGAACTAAAACCTCGCTTAAAAGCAAAAGATCTACAGGGAAATCAGCCACATTCGCCCCATCTACCCCCTGCTCCGGATCACCAGTCTGCGGTACCACGCCGGCCTTCTCCAAACCTCCGGATAACATAAACACAGAAGCCGATCGCTCATGCACACCCCCGCCCTCGAGACGACCACAAGAGCGACAAGGCCGCCAGCCCCCGCGATCATAGAGTGGCCACGAAGCCCTTTCTCCTCCCTGCCTCCTCCATCTCCACCAACGCAGCGCCGGGTCCCAAAGAATTCCGATTCAAGAACCACACTAGCAATCGACCGAGGCCGAGAGCGAGATAGATATCAAGAGCGAAGGAAAGGAAGAGAAGGCGAAGGAATCCAAACCGCACTCCCAGGAGGAGGGTTTGTTTCGTTTCTCAGAGAGAGGAAGAAGAGGAGAAAAAAGAGAGAACGATGAGGAAGATGAGGGGTACTCGTTCTTCCTGCAGGTGTTTTTATATTTTCGAGGGACGAGAATACCCCTAACCGACAATGGGGGGCGTACTATAGTAACGGGTAAATAAAGTGAAATTATGGGGGCATTTCGGGAAGCGGGGATCAGCGTATCGGAACCGATGGGGTGCTCGCTATGCAAACAGCTAAGGCTAATATATTATTAAATGTTTTCATCGTATGATATCGTACTCAAATCGACCATAGTTGCTAGTTGTATGGAGGACTTAAATTACGTCTCCTAGTATAATATAATGTAGTATATGTGTGTGCGTACACCAGGCTTCTTCTAGATGTACAAGTAAAATACCATCGTTATCAATGCTATAAGAGTCTTTCCAGGGCCATGCAAGCAAAACTAATAGCATATGGAAAAGTTATGCGATAGTTCCTTTCCTTGATAATTTAATATAATATGCCGTGTGCAGCTGGGTATCAAACATGCCAGTCATGCTGGCTTGCTTGACCCAAATAAGAAATTAAAAATATTTTTGTACGTTACTTTTGATGTAGCACGATGATCTGCATTAAACATAATGATCTATTTGCGGGAGAGTTCATACCAAAAGCTCACTTGTGAGTTTTTATTATTCATGCATAAATAAATTATCATATTTGATGTAAATCATGCTGAGATAATATAAAAACTTTTTATAAGAAATTACTTGGTGAACCATTATGTCATGCTAGTCCGATACAGCCTATGATGCAAAGAGAGGGTTTGCACAGCTTCCAAAGACTCATAGCTCATCTAACCCACTGGCTTATGAAAGTTACAAAGGGTAAATATATAAAATAAGCAAATAAACTACAGATAACCCGGAGCTTCTATTTTGTACCGCAAAAATTACTTTCTATATCCTCATCAAATTTTTTTAAAAAAAATTTTTTTAAACTATCCTTTCCTTTTTTTTCATTCCGACAGCCCTCCTCCCCCTGGCTTCTCCCTTCTTATTCGCTCCGACGCCTTCTCCCTCGACTTCCCTTGCTTCGGTGCTGAGAGGAGGGAAGGGAAGAGGGGAGGAAGTGACACGTGCCTTTGCGTCGCATGCGCTGTAGTTGGTAGCCCCTCCCGTCGCGGCCGGCGCTGGCAGGCCCTCAAAGGAGGAACGCTTGAATCCTCCTTTTACCGCTGGGGGTGAAGAGATAAATCAATGAGGTGCTTAAAATAGGAGAGAGAGTTAAGTTTCAGCTAAAGGAATTGATATCTCAATTAATCTTTTTTTTTTTTTTGATTTAAGGTGTTAGCCCCAGATGGCAACCTAAAAGGGGGTGAATTAGATTCTTTAAAAAAATTAACCTTTCTTTAAAAGCTATTGGCTTTAACATAAATGAAATTGAATGCAATGCAAATATAAAGCTCAAACAATGAGATAGAGAGAGATAATAGAAGCACGGCAAACACAGACTTTATAGTGGTTCGGTGTATCCAATACTTACGTCCACTCCCAAGATTCACTTGGGTCCACACTATAATCGACTTGATTACAGTCGAGTTGTTTTCCAAGATCACAACTCACAACTTATTGTTTTACCCGAGATCACAACGAACCCAGCCGATTTTTCGGACTCACCAGTACAAAACCCTAAACTCAAGCTAACTAGCTTGACCCGAGGTATACAACCTCCACTAGTTCAATCCCCCTGATTGAACTAGCAAAAACAAGAAAGAATAATGTTTAAGATACAAGACAGCTCCTTAAATGAGCAAATATTCAAATAAATGAACAAGGTTTAGAAAGCCTGTTTGAAGTGGATTGGATTAGAGCTTTTCTTCTTTTCTTCTTTTCCTCTTCTCTTTGGAGATGTTGAATCAGGCCTCAGCTTTGATTCGTTGCAAACGTTGCAGATGAGAGTTGGAAAATCTTCAAAATAGAGCTTTTTCCCTTTTTGTGAATCCTTTGATTTTTCAAACTTTGAACGTCTTGGATTCTTCTTTGAGCTTTTTGAAGTGGAAGGATTTGAATTTGAGTACTTCTCTCTTGGATTTCATGCTCAAGACTTCTCGGATTTTTGATTTGGATATTCTCCCTCTTTTTCTTTTTTTTTCCGTTCTTTCTCTGTTTTCAAAATGGGTGTTCTCCCCCTTCTTATAGATTTCTTTTAATCCATTTTTGGAAGAAAACTAGCCGTAGAATGTACCTGGAAATAAATATATCCGTTAGAAGTTAGGTAAAAAGGAATATTACCGTTAGAGCTGATCTGGCATTTTAAATTTTCGTCCCAGACAGGTTGGAGTCGGCTCCAACTTTTCAGGTGTCGGCTCCAAGTTGTTATCCAAAAATAGAAAGTTCTGAGTTCGTTGAGGAGTCGGCTCCGAAAAAGTCAGGTGTCGGCTCGCCATCGTCAGGTGTCGGCTCTAGAATACTGTGTGTGTCGGCTCCAAGATGCTAAAAAAATAAGCGTTCTGTCCCCGCATCGAAGTCGGCTCCAGACCTATAAGTGTCGACTCCGAAACTCTGGGTGTCGGCTCCGAAACTCTAGGTGTCAGCTCCGGACCGTATCAAAAATCAGAAGAATATTTGACTGGCCATGGCGTCGGCTCCAAGAATTCTAGGTGTCGACTCCAGGTTCTAAGACTTTGAAACTTGAGATTTGCAATTGATTCAACACTCATTTCTTAATACATTTAAATCGATCAAATATTTTTAAGTGCTGAAACACTTGTCAAATCCATAGTAATCAAATAAATATACTCAATTCCTTTATTAATCATCAAAATCAATAATTGGTTCAACAATCTCCCCCTTTTTATGATTATAAAAATATTGAGTATATGCAAAGTATTCTTAAATAAAATTTTAACAAAGTGATCCTCACAAGCAAGCTCCCCTGAATAAGGTAGCTCCCCTTGTGAAGTTCAAAATTTTCAACAAAGTGATCCTCACAAGCAAGCTCCCCTTGAATAAGGTAGCTCCCCCTGTGAAGTTCAAATTATCAATTGTATCTCCTTATTGCTTTACATATTTATCAATTGTTCTTCATATTTGATACCAATTAATAAATGCCAATTAAAGCATAACTAATCATGCATATACCAATTAAAGCATAACTAATCAATGCATATACGACAATTAAAGCATAACTAATCAATGCATATACGATATAACTTTCTCCCCCTTTTTTGTAATCAACAAAAAGATAAAGAAAAGTTAAGTCAAAAGATAAGATTGATAGATCAAAAGATAATTTCATTTCATTGAAGTCAAGTGTTACAAAAAGAAAGAAACTATACTTTCATTACATCAACGCTTAAACTTCATTACATCAAAAACTAAACTTTCATTACATCAAGACATTAAACAACATAAAAACTACAAGTTGGTTCTAATGATTCTTGTCAAATGATCTAGAATCTTATGCATTCCATCACTCTGAGTGGCTACAAATTCTTTCAACCTTCTATCAACAAAAGAGCAAGCAGTCATGATTTTATCTTGAAGCTCTGCATTGCACTTTGAATAGGTCTCAGAATCTCCACAAATGTCTTTAAGTTCTTCAAATATATTCTTCAAATCACTACTTAAAGATCCAGTAGAAGAGCTAAGAGAAGATTATATTTTGGTAATTCGATCATCTAAGGAATAAAGTGTTTCTTTAATATTCATAAAATGATTGTCAAACTCAGTCTTCAGTTCATCCTTCTGAGCAGCAAGCAATCCTTTGAGTTGCTCCACTTGAAGTTCTGAAAATCAAACTGATGAAGAGGATGGCTGAACATGAATTTGAGCAGGTGCAGGAAGAGGAACTGGACTCCTCGGCTGCGGTGAGGGAACCCTCATAGACGGACCAGCCTCATAAGGTGCAGAAAGTCTAGGCTCAGGGGCTCTCTCATCCAAGTTACCTTTCCTTTCTCATTGCCCGTTCACCTTTACAAATCACATCCTATGCAAGTGGCCAAACTGTAATAGTCAGTTGTCTCAGGTTCTTGGAGGGTTCATTGTCCAAATTACAACCCCTTGGCTTCTAAATACCATAGTTAAAACCATGCCATAGGGTAGTGATGATCTTCTCTTCCCTCCGGCCTCTGCCATATAGAATATCATCATAGCAGCTAAATTAATAGGTTGACCGGTCAAAATACTGTCCATCACAATAATGTCCCGCTCTGAGACATACTCAAAACGTCCGGTCTTTGGGAACAAAATTATGCTGCAAATGTTGTGTAGCAATCTTAATTCCAAGGGCAACTGGTTAGCCCTAATTTTCTCAAATTCTTCAACATCTCTCCCTAACATCCTTGATAGGACCGCTGATCTTTTACTGTGCACATCGGCTGCTAATCCGGTAATGGGGATGCTTAAGAGATTGTCTAATTTTTGAAATGTAAGATGAATCCGTTTGCCTCTAACAGAGCTCACTAAACCGCCATCACCTCTCGACAAATTAAAGTAAAATTCTTTCACTAAAGCTGGGTAAGTAGGAACATCAAGAGAACAAACTCTATCCCATCCAAGTTCCTTGAGTTGATTACCAATCGAAAAACCCTCAGATTGAAAGAACTCAAAGTCAACTTTCCTACCCATTGTGATTACCCTCCCTGCTAGGGTATCTACCTGATGCGAAATGGTGTTGGGATTGTCTGAATCGGTGGAGGAATCCTCGCTTGGAGACGGCTCGCGGACGGGTCGCCTCACGGAGCATTTTTCGGTCACCATAGGCACTCCAATCACCGAACCTCTCCTCTTAGGTGCCATTGGATCCTTAGGAAAGCTTGGATAGAGTGGAATTAGAGATGGGGAGGCTTTGAGAGAGTTTTGGAGAAATTTGGTGGAGGATTCGAAGAGTTATGAAATGACGAGGTGTCGACTCTGCCCTAATAAATCGATTTTGGATTCTCAGGTGTCGACTCCCGCAAAGTCGGGTGTCAACTCCAAATCGCTAACACAGTTAGCGCATGTTCTAGGGGTGACGATGCATCAGGTCAGGTCTGGTTTTGGTCAAAAAACTCTTAACCCATAACCAACCCACTATAATTAGGTTGAAAATGTAAACCCATACCGAACCATTGATTTTGTATAAACCCATAACCAGCTACCAACCCATTTAAATTTTCACTCGTCATAATAAATAAAACTAGAAATTATAGTAAAACAAGGTAATTAAAGGCCAGAAACATCACCATCAAATTTAAGTTTAAATATATCATCCTCATCCCAATAACTTAAATTTAATTATACATGCATACACATATATACATCTACACAAAGTTATAAATTATTTTAATTAATGATAAAACTGGCTAAAATGCAATCTCATATCCTAAAATGCCTTGTCTCATCTTGTTTATTACTTCACTTTTTTTTGAAAATAAAAACCACATGAAAAAATCAGAGAACTATCAATCATATTATATTGGAAGTGGTTGGTTCCTAATTGAATCAACTTGGGTAACCTACCAGGCTAGGGTTTTAAACCCAAACCCACCCATTTATAATCCGGTTGATTTTGGGTTGACTTGGAATTGACTGAGTAGGAAAAAGCTTCACCCAAACCCACATATGGTGCGTGGGTTCCTGCAAGTTGGCAGGCCTGGGTTAGATTTTGCCACCTGTACCCTATTCTTCACCAAAACATCAAATACAAATAATCAAACATAAATGATTTTGCTCGAGATACTCAACCATAACCGAATCTAATGATATCTATGGTCATACAAATTTTAATCTTTATGAATAAATCCTAAGATCATTTGTTGGACTGCATGCTTATAGGAGAGAACATCTGATATTACGTATCAACCAGATTTATGTTTGCATATGTAGTAAGCATGCTAATATGGCCTACTGTCAAGACTGAATATCTAATTTGTTGTACTGACATGTGGATAAACCATTTCATTGATGAGCATAACACTGATTTCATTTGAATAATATTTGGTTAAAATAAAAATTTCATATCTTTTGCAGCATATTCTAAATTTGGGGTCAACTTGGGAATGTTAGAAAGGGTGTGAGGGCAAGTCTCCTTTCCATTTCCCTTTGAGGATCTGATACTTAGATAAATTTGACTGATGTTAAAGTAAATTAGACTATATGATTTCATACAGCAAAGTGGGTATTCACTATTTCTAAACAATATAAATATGTAAAACAAACAATAAGTCCCCTTTTGGAAAAGAAAATTCACACAATATGGGTAGAGTAAAAAAGTGTTTTGTCTGAAATTCGTAGCATGTAAATGCATGTCAACAAAATTACTTTGTTACAAGGGAGTATACTAGCACCTTAAATAGACTGTGCATTACGGCATGTACATTTAGTATTGTTGATTATTGGTTCATTACTACGATGTGTCTTTACATGGATTATGTTATATGCCTTTGTAAACCATCTAATGCTTTATTTAATGTGTTATATTACTAAGAGGGCTCAATTTTTGTTTATCCTTGCATATCTACTTAATGACCTAATGAGCTTTTACTTTCATATCTTGAGTTTTATTGTAACAAGATATGGGATTGAGTAAAAATGTGTTTTGTCTGAAATTAGGCAATGTAAATTATAAGTTTTTACAATGTCTAAAGAGGCACAAAGGAAAAATATTAAGATGCCAACCTTCAATAAACAAGTTTAGGTTAGAGTTAAATAAATTTAAATCACAAACACATATTTACCCATCTTGATAAGTGGGTTAGGTTTAGATTTTATATTCTTAACCCATTTAATTCGTTAAATAATTGGTTGGATCAAAATTATTTATATTGATCCATTTATTTAATCCATTTTATTACTAGTTAATAGATTAAATAGATTAGACAGATTAATGTCTAATCTTTTTATTATTAAACATGCCAAGCAGGTTAAGCAAATCTAATCAAATTATTTATTTAGTAAATGGATCAAGCTTAAATTTAAAATTCTAGCATATTTATAAATAGTATAACATCATATTGCTAGTTTTTTTATCAATACGCATTAAATCTAGTCTATGTACGATCTAGTCCTACTCGATTGTGATCCTTAGTGGAGACCATATAAATTTTAACTGCATGATGCATTGAATCGGTAATAGAAAATAATTAACTCAATTCAACTCCTTGTGAAGCAATGCTTCATCATCATCTATTTTTATTCTTTAAAATAGAGAAATAAATATAATAAAATTTATAATAGCATAGAACTTTACTTACCCTCCCCAAAGTACCTGAGATGAGGCAAAAGAAAAAAAAAAAAAAAAAAAAAAAAAAAAAAAAAAAAAAAAGGAGGAGAATAAGAAGCTTGTCAATGGCAACAAGTGGAAATGTCATGTGTGTGAAAATTCATCCATTCTTCGCTGAAGTGATAGGCTTGATAGCCACATTGAAATGTGTGAATTCTAAGATAGGCTCAAAAGTTTGCAATAATTACCTCCATAGGTTTAAAGGGCCAAGAGGTTACTTTGCAATTGTTTCGATGTGATCATATGACATCTATTGGTTTCCACAATATCATGAAATTATTTGGTATCTTAGTACCTAATCGCCTCTCTTTTTTAAAGACAATGACCTTTCATCTATTTGGAAACCTTCGTTATGATGTAAACAAAAGGCATGCCAATCATTTCACGGTAACAAATTGTAACGTTTAGTTGCCACGGTCCTAACCTACCACCACCTTCTTCTTCCTTTCAAGTTCTAGAACCCCATCAATGGTTGCTTGTCTCTTGTTCCATCCTATTAGATGTGATGTTTCTCCCACCACATGTTTAATTTAAAATAGTGCACCAACCATTTCTTCAATGCATTACGGGCAAGAAAATCTAAATCAGTCGAAGAATAGACTACAAGCACAGAGATATCAGTTCCATGCATCATAAAAATTTAAGGATAGCTGATAAGCGTAAGTTTGACCATTTAATTCATATACTTTCATAATGATGTTAGCTAGTTTTTAATTTATTTTGAGTTAAATTTATTTATTTTTTACTTACTTTTCATCTTGAATAAATATAGAAGGGGAATAAAATAGAAGCAGCACAAAGGCGGTGCAAAACGCAAACAAAATCCACGTGCAGGTGCTTAAAAAAAAGCATTTTTGAACTCATCGTGCAGAACGGTTTGCTTGACATGTACTGCCGGTGCCTTTCCTCTGCTCAGAGACTATTTGATTCCATGCAGGTGAAAGACATTGTATCTTGGAATGCAATGATGTCGGGATATCTTTGTTGTGAACGTGCTGAAGAAGCTTTGAAGCTCTTGGCAATCATGGTTTCAAGTGGAGCAAGGCCTGGTGACTTCTTTTATTTTATCTATGTTAATGCATGTTCTGCTTTAGCCTCGATGCAGCAAGGGACTCAGATACATGCATGCATTGTAAAAAGTGGCCTCGAATCAGATTTAGTTGTCAGAAATGCATTGGTGGATCTGTATGCAAAGTGTGGATGTCTTCGTTCAGTTGAGCTTGTTTTCAAAATAATGCATTCAAGAGATCGAGTTCTTTGGACTACCATGATTTCAGCTTTTGTCATGGAGGTCTGGTGAACGAAGGATGGCACTATTTCAGATCGCTGTTGGAGGAAAACGGTATTGGGCCTGGTGTGGTGCTATTAAGGCCCAGGGGGGCTAACTTGTATTGGGCTGAATTTTAGTCCAAGGGTTGATATTAAATCAAGTCACAGGTGTACATGGGCTTGGGGATTAGTTTAATCTCATTGGGTTAGTCCATGGGAGTTTTTGTTGAGTTTGGGTTTAAACTCTAGTTTCTAAGGTCTCGTGGGATTCCATGGGGAGTTTTGAACAAGGATCAAGAAGTTCGAGAGCGAAGGCTTTACCGTTACATCAATCTTGAATTTTGGATCAAAAACTACATACCTAATTGTTGATAACAAAGAGTGAAAGCCCATGGTACTTCTCCAGCAAGGTTGATCCCACTGTTATTCATCAGGACTAAACCCCAATAAGTGGTATCAGAGCCTGGTTCAGAAACAAGAAGAAGTTGTTTGGAGATCTTATAGCCTGGTTCAGGAACGAGCCTGGTTGGCTTCTTGTTGTTTGGAGATCTTATAGCTTGGTTCAGAAACGAGCCTGGTTGGTTCAAAAACAAGAAGAAGTTGTTTGGAGATCTTAAAGCCTACCTGGTTCAGGAACAAGAATAAATTGTTTGGAGATATTCAAAGGGTTGAAACAATTTCAACAAGGTCCATCAAGGTACTTCTTAATTTTCTAAAAATTATTTTTGTGCTATTTTTATTTTGGTTGAGATCTCGCCATGGATAGTAGCATAAAAACAGATTTTAAAAAGTTTGATGGGAAGGGAAGTTTCTCCATGTGAAAAGTCCGGGTAGAGGGTCTTCTTGTGCAGCACGGTTCAGATTGGCTTTGGAGGAAAGGCCAGATGGGATGACAGATAAGCAATAGATGTCGTTGGAGAAAAAGGCATGTTCAATGATCAGGGGATGTCTAGCGGATTCAGTTCTTTATTCAGTGCTGGAGGAGAAGACCCCAAAGGGACTCTGGTCGAAGTTGCAAGCCCTCTATATGGGGAAGAATATGTGCAACAAGTTGATATTGAAGAAGCGCCTCTATAGCCTTCGGATGTCAGAAGGTGGAGATGTGCTGGGCCACATTCAGGTGTTCGACCAGGTGAGCAATGAATTGTTGAATGTCGAGGTCAAGATGGAGGAGGAAGATAAGACACTTTTGCTATTGTGTTCGCTGCCCATATTACATGACTCATTGGTCACGACGCTGCTCTACAGAAAGGAGACATTATTCTATGAAGATATTGTTTCGGTGCTTCGGACGAATGAGCAGAGGGAGAGGATGACTAAGGAAGCTATTCCCCAGGAAGGTCTATCAGTTGGGGAAAGGTCAAGCAGAGGCAGGGACAGAAGCAAGCCTAGGGGATGGTTACAGTATAGGAAGGCTAAGTACTACAAGTGTGGTGAGGTAGGACATTTTAAAAGGGATTGTCTTAAGTTGAAAAAGGAAGAAAAGGGAGGATCTGAATCTGTGAGTACAGTTGCAGGCTAGGAGGTGGAGGATGATCTCTTGGTGGTATCAGATGGTCACAGTCACAGTACAGAGATGTGAACCTTGGATTCAGCTTGTTCTCATCATTACATTCCCAATCGGTCGTGATTCAGTACTTCAACAGAGGTTGATGAGGGTGTGTGACTTTTGAAGATGATCACCCTTGCAAGGTGGCAGGGATTGGCATAATGAGTGTGAGGATGTTTGATGGCATGGTGCGCACTCTTACTATCGTGAAGCATGTCCCATAACTCAAGAAAAATCTGGTGTCACTGGGGTACTTGGAGCAAACTGGATACAGCTTCAGCAGTCATGCCAGGAGTGAAGTTCTGAACATCTCCAATGGAGCTATGGTGGTGATGAGAGGAAGAAGGCTGGAGAACAAATTATACAGGTTGGAGGGCTCTGTGGTAACAGAAAAATCTGAGGCAGCAGCTATGAAACAGGATCCTTGGGATATGTACAGGATGTGGCATTACCGCCTAGGCCACTAGAAGATAGGGGAATGAAAGAACTGAGAAAGAGGACTACTTCCGGACCTGAGTGGTGGGTCATGGAGATCTGTGAGCCATGTCAGATGGGAAAGCAAAGGAGTGTGCAGTTCTTGGTCAGCACAGCTAGGAGTGCAGAACCCCTGGAGTTAGTACACATAGATGTTTGGGGACCAGTCCCGATTTCTGCAAGGAATGGGGCCAGATACTTTTTTACCCTGATAGATGATTTCTCAGGAAAGCAGTGGATCTACTTCATGAAGGAGAAATCAAAGGTCTTCACCAAGTTCAGAATCTGGAAGGCTAAGGTGGAGAGGGAGCAGGGTAGGAGTGTGAAGTGTCTAAGGTCAGACAGTGGCGGGGAATACACCAACAGGGAGTTCCAGAGATTTTGTGAGTGGGGCATCAAAAGGCACTTATCGGTAATGAAAACTTCTCAACAGGAAGGGGTGGCTGAGAGAATAAACGAAATACTATTGGAAAAAGCAAGGTGCTTGAGGCTGCAGGCAGGACTTCCAAAGATGTTCTGGGTTGACGCAGTAGGTGCAGCTAGCTACTTGGTCAATCGGTCATCGCACACTTGGTTGGATGGAGGCATTCTAGAGGAGATATGGTCTGGAGGAAGATAATCCTGAACCATCTGAGGGTGTTTGGATGTACGGCATATGTGCATGTTGGTGCTGGGGAGCGGAGTAAGTTGGACGCTAGGTCTAAGAAGATGGTGTTCCTGGGCTACCTGCATAGAATCAAGGGTATCGGTTGTGGGATCCCTTGGAGAAGAAGGTTGTCATCAGCAGGGATGTGACGCTCGATGAGAGCTCGATTCTTCAGAGCAGAGATGGTACAGATGCACAATAGGGACTGTAAGATGTGGAACACGGTAACTCTAGTCAGATGACCTCTTACACAGTCGTGCCATTTGTTATTGGACCAGGAGGGTTTGAGATTCAGATGGAGAGGACTAGCAGAGGGGTCAGAAGCCAGAAAGTTCAGTAGGATGCAGCTGATCAGAGGACTCAGGAGGATGCAGCTGGGCAGGGGACTGATACTGGGATCACACTGCACAGGCCCAGGAGAAATGTGCGACCACCCGTTCGATATGGCTTCGAGGATTCGGTGTCATATGCCTTGGTGATATTGAATGGATACCCTTACACCTATGAGGAGGCTGTGGAGAGCCAGGACAGCCAGAATAGAGATAGGTGGGTCCAGGCTATGGCAGGAGATGTAGGCTATGGTAGAGGAGATGCAGTCTCTCCATAGGATCGGCACGTGGCAGGTGGTCCAGCTGCCACAAGTAAAGAAACCTATTGATTGCAAATGGGTTTATCAGCGCAAGAAAGGGCCTTCAGAGCAAGGAGGTATTAGGTACAAGGTAGGACTAGTGGCCAGAGGATACTTTCGGAAGGAAGGCTTCGACTACAGAGAGCTGATGGAAGAAGATGGAGTGGAGCTGATGAAGGTACATACCAAGAAGAATCCAGCAATGCACTGACCAAGGTTTTTCCATGGGACAGCTTTCATAGGGATTGCAGCTGATGGACACGGCGGACGTGCGAAGGCCTTGAAAGCACCAAGGTGGAGATTGTTGGGCCTGGTGTGGTGCTATCAAGGCCCAGAGGGGCTAACTTATATTGAGCTGAGTTTTAGTCCAAGGGTTGAGATTAAATCAAGTCACGGGTGTACACGGGCTTGGGGATTAGTTTAATCTCATTGGGTTAGTCCATGAGAGTTTTTATTGAGTCTGGGCCTAGCCCACTTCGTGGATGTATTTAAACTCTAGTTTCTAGGGTTTGAAGGTATAGAGAACAGATTCTTTTCTCCAAAGATAATTTTCTCTCTTATCTCTCTCATCTTCCTCCTTCACGATCCATCTTCTCCCTCCTCTTCCCCTTCCATCCTTTCTTCTTGGTGTTTGCATCTCACGAAGCGGTTTGGCATCTTCGGTGGCTGATCCAACCGGTCAACGCAAGGTGGAGTAGGAGGGAAGGGGAGCAGTCAACGCACGCGTAGAGGAGGCTTTGTACGTTCTCGTAGGATTCCAAGGCAAGAAAGAAGAGGAGGCCAGCAGTTACATGGGAGGACGTGAAGAGCACTAAAGAAGCAGCGCGTGGGAGAAATTAATTCCAGCAAAGAAGAAAACCAAGAATAGGAAAAGATTTATTTATTAAAATAAATCTTTAGGAATAAAGGGGACTGTGGAGTTTTGAATCAGGATCAAGAAGTTCAAGAGCGAAGGCTTTACCGCTACACCAATCTTGAATTTTGGATCAAGAGACTACACACCTAATTATTGATAACAAAGGGTGAAAGCCCAGGGTACTTCTCCAGCGAGGTTGATCCCACTGTTGTTCATCAGGACTAAACCCTAACAAACGGTGATGTTTTTGTGAAGCCTGAGCATCATGGATGCATGGTTGATCTCCTATGCAGGACTGGTCACCTGGAGGAGGCTCTTGAATTCATTGAAAGTATGCCTTTGAAGCCAATTGTTGTTATTTGGAGTACATTCCTTAATTCATATCGGATGCGTGGTTACACTGAGCTTAACCCAACTTGCTGCCTCCTGGCTTCTTGAGCTGGATCCAGAGAATAATAGTAACTGGGTTGTCCTCTCAAGCATACATGCAGCTGTTCCTTCAGTGCTGGATGACAGACATCCCAACAAACTGAGATATTCAACAACCAAGCAGGGACTCCTCCATGCGATGAGCTGGCAGCAGTGCAAGAGAATCCTTCACGCGGTGATTTGTTGCAACAACCAACTGGAACTCCACGTGATGAAGCCTGATAGCAGCGTGAAGACGTTGATGCGACGGGCGCATCTGAATTCCTCCACGTGTTTTCTCCAATGGAACTTGATAAGGTGGCAGCGACACTCCTTCAAATGGTGAAACAAATCCACGCGACGAGGGGGAGCATTTGGCAACAAACTCCACCAGGCAGTGAAGACTCGCACATAAGAGGACTTAAAGCGGTAAAGTGGGACTCCTTTTACACGATGGTTTTTTCCAACAGACTCCATGCGTTTTCAATGCATCTTCAACACAGCAATGCTGTATTTCAAATGAAAAAAAAATTATCCTTATCCATTAGTAGGCAGTGCATTGTATTTATCTAGCTGCGATTTCTTCTACTATAAAAAGAAGGCAGCACATCTTTAACCTAGCGTAGAGAGATAGAGAGTTGGAGACTTTTAGAGTTATTTAACGGGAGACTTTTAGAGTTTTATTTTTTTTACTTTTATTATGAACTAATTTTTTTTTCTAGAGCATTGATGTAATCTATCAATGAGCATATAATTTATTTTATTAATTATTTTATTTTTAATATTTCATGATTGAGTGTTTAATTCTTATGATTCATGCTTACAATTTATTGTTTGATTAATTAAATTTAATGAGACCGTGATTTGTTATTTCTTATGATTAATTCTTACAATTAATTGTTTGATCAATTGAATTACAATGAGACCGATAGATGATTTATTATTTTAGATTTAGAATTAAACATCATTAGTTGAGCGAAAGTAGAGATACTTTACCATGATTAATATGATTTTTAGAAAATTCAAAGTGCATAATGAGTCTCTAATTAATTAAATTTACATAGAGATATGGAGTTGTTAGTTCGAGATATTTTT
Organism: Calamus simplicifolius; assembly: GCA_900491605.1. NCBI lineage: Eukaryota > Viridiplantae > Streptophyta > Magnoliopsida > Arecales > Arecaceae > Calamus > Calamus simplicifolius. Next base: position 225,281 of record UESW01001765.1, on the reverse strand, counting down.
TATATCGTTCGAGAGAAGATATTGAATAATTAAGGAATTTTTAATCATCAATATGGGATTATTAAAATTTAATAATTAAGAAGAATAAATTATGTGAGATTTGTTAGGTGAAATCAATCTTTCTAGATCTATTCTTATCATATTTTTACACATTTAAATTTTTACTCTCTCTTAATTTTTAGATTAAATAATTTTACAGTAGAACATATCGTTTAAATTTTATTTTTTAAATAGTAATTAATTTAGTGAATTTTGGTATTCAATAACATAATTAATCTCTGTGGGTTCGACATCGCCGTTGCCAGAGATTAATTATTTGTTATTGATATTGATAAGGGATTTGAACCTCAAGTTACCACTTCACCAATCTATTCGGTGGTAATAAAAGGGTGAAAGCCTAGGCATATCTCCTCCCATTTTATCTTTCCTTCAAAGCCAAATCTAAAAAGACTTAGAAGTGTATGCCCAGATCTAAACTATTAGAACTTACACCCTTTGATCCCGAAATAGAAAGAACCTTATGACAACTCAAGAAAACGAAAAATAAAAATAAAAAGAAGAAGAAAGAAACCAACATATCTTTGTTAGTAATAGTGCCCTAGGCCTATTGTATGGACATGGTATTTTGAATATTTATGAACATTTACTATTATCATAATTTGCATGTTTATTATATAATAATGTCCTTGAATAATATTATGAATTATTCTAAATGTCCCTAATCGGTTATTGTTGTGGGAATAACAATAAATTAAGATTAGTATGAAATTTGATTGATATTCATGGGATGAATATGTGTATGAGATCAAATCAAATTTATATGTATTTGTTGAGAACAAATATTGGACAAGACCGGCCTTGAGATTAATACATGGATCAAAGTCATAAGTTAATCTCTAGTAGTTGTGTCATTAAATCCTTAGACCTGAGATTGCCATAGTTCTCAACATAAGGAATATTATATTTTGACATAATCAAACGTTGTCTTTAACCGGATGATTATAAAGATTATGATTGAACATAATAAGAATCATGTAGTGAGATGTGAGTGATTAAGATGGAATTTGTCCCTCTTATTATAAGAGAGATATCTCTGGGCCCCTCGATGATTGAGACTGAGAAATGCATGGCCATGCTCAAATGAATTGATGGAGATCAATATCATTTGTTTAGTCAGTCTAATTGGGTTTCGAGAAATTAAAGATAGAGAGATATAAGGTTGACTTTATCCATGCCTTATATTCTATCAAGATATCATGTGACAAAAGGATTATGTTAATAGCTACTTTAAGGTTATCTCGGAATATGAGCTTTTCATTTAACTTGGGTAGTCATAATGTCTTGCTAGAGGCCGCTTATGACTTGTAGGTTCAAAATGTGATTTAGGCCTACTGCCAACGTTAATTGAACCTATAGGGTCGCACACTAAGAACGGACAATAATGGTTACGATTTGTTACTCTCTATATAATTTAAAATGATGAGATTATTTTAAATTACAAATAATAATTAGTTGTCATTTAGATTCGAGTTTAATTTTGAGAAAATTTAAATTCGTAATTTAAATTGTGACAAGTAATTAAATTGTTACATTTTCTTATTGGATAAGGAAATAATCCATAAAGTTTTTTTGGTTAAAAATATATTCCTTATTTTGTAAGGAAAGGATTTAAATTGTTATTATTTAAAAGGAGTTTTAAATAAATATCAATTAAAATCTTAGTTAACCAAAATTCCTAGCAGGCTTGTATATATGTTCGATATATACGTTTTAGAGTCTGTGGGGCATTTGAAAGGTAACGTCGATTGGGGCATTTGAAAGGTCACGTCGATTGGGCTTTTGAAGCGTCATATCTTTTGCCTTAAAGATGAAAAACAGAGAGTTAAAAACATGGGTTCATTTTTGTGAAAAATGGAATGGTTGAACTAGCATTCAAAACCATTTTGGTGTCCGTTCGTGTGGATACTTGTAGAGGGTGATCGTCTTTCTGAAAGGCAGCACCTTTGAAGATCCGAGAAAACCCAACACAAGAACAGAAGGATTACATACTGATTAAAAAGGTAATAACAAAAGGTAATATTTTTGTTTATCCTTCTTTCGGTTTTTATGAAACGCATGTGATTCTTGGTGGGTTATAAATTTATTTTGTTTCGCTGCAATTTTATTCCAATTAGATTGGGATTTTTCATTCCGTAACCCAACAGTGGTATCAGAGCCTCTTGCGTTTTCATAAAAATTGAAACTGCCATGTTTGATTGTATGTATGAGATGTATATGATCTTGGCATGGTTTGCGTTCTTGTATATATATATATGATATTAGTGTTTGCACGAACGACATAGATAATAGGTTTTCTAAGGTGTTAATTGATGAATCTGTTTCCTGTAAGGATTCGTTAATATGATTAAAAATCCGAATGGGATATTGCAATTAAAGTGTTTAATATCTTGATATATGATTTCGGTGATGTCTTAATTAGATTAATACATGAACTGAATTCACATATCAATAAGGATTTATCAATTGCTGTTTATGGTGGTGCGGATGTGAGCCTTAAATTTATTGATGAGATCAATAAAATCAAATTTTAGGATGAAACTTTATTGTATCTCCAAATTTTAGGAACCGCAGTACTACCTAATCAGAGCGCCTTGTAAATTTAATTGGTTTTAAACACGCCTATTTTCTTTAATGCAATATGTATATGCTATATGATAACATGATATATTTTGCATGGTGTGTTGCTTTGCTTTGTATGGTGCATGGTATGGCCTTGTGACCAATATGATTGGCAGGTTTTTTTTTTATTCTTTTACAAGGGTTGTAATTATCATATATATGGCCTGCGTGCTATTTTGTTTCATTATAATTTTTCTTTTACTTTTAGTAGTATTTGTTTATTTATTGTAATAAAGCAAGAAGACAAAGCAAACCATTTAAAATCCTGCAATCCAACCATGGTGATAGAGGAGCTAGGTGTCTATGCACATGATGGTCAAGTAGACATTATGGTGTTGCTCATTATTACCTAGGATTGACCATTGATCTTCATATTGGCTTATGAAGATCAATCTTGATAAGGTCATACTATGACATGTTTATTATATACATGTATGAGATGCTATGTATGATGTTTCATAAGTATGTGATGCTATGTATGATATCAATGAGTATGTGATACTAAATGCATGATGAGATCTGTTAATCTATCTAGATCCCTCACATAAAATCTTAAGTTGACATGCCATCCATATTTGAACACTTGTCAAGGCTTTTATCACCTTAATGTGGGTTCTACCAAAGTAGAAGTACATTGGGTTACATTAGTGAGGCAAGATGGGTAATGGTGCTACCCATATGTTTAAAAATGGTTTAACTTAATTAGGTTATCAAAACGGTTTTGGGCCTAATGGCATGAGATGGGATTTAAACATGCCGAGACATATGATGTCATAATCCCATAAATTTCTAAGAGTTGCATGAGTTGCAATTGGTAAGAGTTACCTACCTAAAAAACTTAATTTTAAGCGTCATGCCAAAGCTGACTTAAAGTTGAGTATAAATATGGATCTTAGCTCACTAAATTAATATGATTTTATCATTGAGGGTTGTTAATTTAGTGGGAGTTTTTCATAATCAAAATACTTAACGAACTTTGCATTTATTGTAGATGGCCAACAATGATAACAATTCTACTATGTCACTGCGATCAATCCTTGCGAAGGACAAACTTACTGGGACTAATTTCCTTGACTTTTGAAATTTGAGAATTGTTCTCAAACAAGAAAGGAAGCTTTATGTCCTGGATCAACCTCACCCTGAAGAACCAGCCGATAATGCTTCTAGAGCTGAAAAGAATGCTTATGAGAAGCATCATAATGACTCTATTGATGTTGCATGCTTGATGCTAGCTACCATGAGTTCTGAACTTCAGAAAGATTTGGAAAACATGGAAACTTATGATATGATTGTCAATCTAAAGGAAATGTTCCAGCAACAAGCAAGGCAAGAAAGGTATGATACTACCAAGGCATTGCACTCTTGTAAAATGGCTGAGGGTGCTTCAGTTAGCGCTCATGTGTTGAAAATGAAAGGCTATATTGAGCACCTTGATAGGCTTGGATTTCCAATGAGCCAAGAGTTGGCAACAGATTTGATCCTAAATTCACTTCCTGATAGTTATGATCAGTTTATCATGAACTATAACATGAATGAAATGGACAAATCAATTTCTGAGCTGCATACGATGCTTAAAACTGCTGAACAGAATATTAAGTCCAAGCCTGGCCATATTCTGATGGTTCAAAAGGGAAAGGGCCTTATGAAGAAAAGAAAAGGAAAGGGTAAGGGAAGGGCTGGAAAGTCCAATGCTCAACCCAAGCCCAATCCTAAACCCAAGGCTAAAGCCCCAAAGGAGGGTGTCTGTTTCTTTTGCAATGAACCTGGTCATTGGAAGAGAAACTGCAAGCTGTATTTGGAGGATCTAAAGAAGAAGAAGAAGACTGGTGAGACCGGTTCTTCAGGTATTTATGTTATAGAGATTAATTTCTCTCCTTCTAGTTCCTGGGTATTAGATACTGGATGTGGATCTCACATTTGCACAAATGTGCAGGGGCTCAAAAGGAGTAGACAACTGAAGAAGGCGAAGTTGATCTTCGAGTAGGCAATGGAGCAAAAGTTGCTGCTTTAGCTGTAGGAAGTTATGAACTTTCTTTGCCCAGTGGGCTTTTGTTAGTTTTGAACAATTGCTATTATGTTCCTACAATGTGTAGGAATATTATTTCAGTTTCTTGTTTGGATAATGATGGTTTTTTTTTTATTATTGAGAATAATAATTGCTCCATTTATCATAAAGACATGTTCTATGCAAATGCCGAATTACTAGATGGTCTTTATGTTTTGAATCTTCAAAAATCCAACAATTCTTCTGTCTATAACATAACTACTAAGAAAGTTAAGTCCAATGACTTAAATTCAACCTATCTTTGGCATTGTCGCCTTGGCCATATAAATGAGAAACGCATATCAAAACTCCATCAAGATGGACTTTTGAACTCATTTGATTTTGAATCATATGATACATGTGAATCTTGTCTATTGGGTAAGATGACAAAGGATCCCTTTACTGGACACAGTGAAAGGGCCAATGAATTATTGGGCCTAATACATACAGATGTATGTGGACCATTAAGTTCAGAAGCCATAGGAGGTTACAAGTACTTCATTACATTTACTGATGACTTCAGTAGATATGGTTATGTCTACTTGATGAGACACAAATCTGAATCATTTGAAATGTTTAAATCTTTTCAATATGAAGTACAAAACCAACTTGGCAAGACAATCAAGGCACTTCGATCTGATCGAGGTGGAGAATATTTGAGCCAAGATTTTTATGACCATCTTAGAAGTTATGGAATCATTCCACAGCTAACTCCTCCTGGAACACCGCAATGGAATGGTGTGTCTGAAAGAAGGAATCGAACCTTATTAGATATGGTTCGATCTATGATGAGTCTAACAGATCTTCCACTTACCTTTTGGGGTTATGCACTTGCCACAGCTGCGTTCACACTAAATCGAGTTCCAACCAAAGCGGTTGAAAAGACGCCATATGAGATGTGGAATGGTAAAAAGCCCAGTTTGTCTTTTCTTAAGATTTGGGGTTGTGAAGCTTATGTAAAACGTCAAGAACCCAAGTCTGATAAATGTTTTTTTGTGGGATATCCTAAAGAGACTAAAGGATACTACTTTTACAATCCCATTGAGAACAAAGTGTTTGTTGCTCGGAATGTGTCTTTCTAGAAAGGGAATTTATTTCTAAAGGAACCAGTGGGAGCAAGGTACAAATCGAAGAGATTCGAGAACCACAAGATAACATTGAACCGCCTGTGGATGCTCAAAGTCAACAAACCACTGTTGACACACCACCTGTAGCACAAAAGTTACGTAGATCTGATAGGATACGTCATGAGCCCGAGAGATATGGATTTCTTGTGACTGATAATCATGATGTATTGTTAGTGGATCAAAATGAACCTACTACCTATCAAGAGGCTATGTTAGATCCAGACTCTGAGAAATGGTTAGAGGCCATGAAGTCTGAAATCCAATCCATGTATGATAATCAGGTATGGACCTTGATTGAGCCACCTGAAGGTACAAAGACTATTGGGTGCAAATGGGTTTTCAAAAGGAAAACTGACATGGATGGTAAAGTGCATACTTACAAAGCAAGGCTAGTTACAAAAGGTTTCAAACAAACTCATGGTATAGACTATGATGAAACTTTTTCACCTGTAGCTATGCTAAAGTCTATTAGAATTCTTATTGCCATTGCTGCATATTATGACTATGAGATTTGGCAAATGGATGTTAAAATAGTGTTTCTTAATGGAAACTTACTTGAGGATGTGTACATGACACAACCTGAGGGTTTTGTACAACCTGAGAATTCTAGTGAAGTATGCAAGCTTCAAAGATCCATTTATGGTTTGAAGCAGGCTTCTCGGAGTTGGAATCTTCGTTTTGATGAATCAGTCAAAGAGTTTGGATTTATCAAAAATGAAGATGAACCTATGGCGGATTGGAAGATGATCTAGTTGTAAGTGGTTACACAGATGCAAGCTTCAATCTGACAAAGATGATTTCTGATCGCAGTCAGGATATGTATTTGTTTAAATGGTGGTGCTGTTAGCTGGAAGAGTTTGAAGTAAAGCACTGTTGCTGATTCTACAACTGAAGCTGAATACATAGCAGCATCTGATGCAGCAAAGGAAGCAGTTTGATCAAGAAGTTCATTACTGACCTTGGAGTGGTTCCTAGCATCACAAATCCTGTTGATGTTTATTGTGACAATAATGGTGCTATCGCACAAGCAAAAGAACCTAGGTCACATCAGCGATCCAAACACATTCTTAGGCGTTATCATCTCATTCAAGAAATCATTGAGAGAGGTGACGTAAAAATATGCAGAGTTCCAACAGATGACAATGTTGCTGATCCATTGACTAAGCCTCTACCACAAGCAAAGCATGATCATCATGCTAGGTTCATAGGTATTAGATACATTGATGAGTGGGCCTAGTGCAAGTGGGAGATTGTTAGTAATAGTGCCCTAGGCCTATTGTATGGACATGGTATTTTGAATATTTATGAACATTTACTATTATCATAATTTGCATGTTTATTATATAATAATGTCCTTGAATAATATTATGAATTATTCTAAATGTCCCTAATCGATTAGTGTTGTGGGAATAACAATAAATTAATATTAGTATGAAATTTGATTGATATTCATGGGATGAATATGTGTATGAGATACAAATCAAATTTATATGTATTTGTTGAGAACAAATATTGAACAAGACCCGCCTTGAGATTAATACATGGATCAAAGTCATAAGTTAATCTCTAGTAGTTGTGTCATTAAATCCTTAGACCTGAGATTGCCATAGTTCTCAACATGAAGGAATATTATGTTTTGACATAATCAACGTTGTCTTTAACCGGATGATTATAAAGATTATGATTGAATATAATAAGAATCATGTAGTGAGATTTGAGTGATTAAGATGGAATTTATCCCTCTTATTATAAGAGAGATATCTCTGGGCCCCTCGATGATTGAGACTGAGAAATGCATGGCCATGCTCAAATGAATTGATGGAGATCAATATCATTTGTTTAGTCAGTCTAATTGGTTTCGAGAAATTAAAGATAGAGAGATATAAGGTTGACTTTATCCATGCCTTATATTCTATCAAGATATCATGTGACAAAAGGATTATATTAATAACTACTTTAAGGTTGTCTCGGAACATGAGCTTTTCATTTAACTTGGATAGTCATAATGTCTTGCTAGAGGCCGCTTATGACTTGTAGGTTCAAAATGTGATTTAGGCCTACTGCCAACGTTAATTGAACCTATAGGATCGCACACTAAGAACGGACAATAATGGTTACGATTTGTTACTCTCTATATAATTTAAAATGTTAAGATTATTTTAAATTACAAATAATAATTAGTTGTCATTTAGATTCGAGTTTAATTTTGAGAAAATTTAAATTCGTAATTTAAATTGTGACAAGTAATTAAATTGTTGCATTTTCTTATTGGATAAGGAAATAATCCATAAAGTTTTTTTTGGTTAAAAATATATATTCCTTATTTTGTAAGGAAAGGATATCAATTAAAATCTTAGTTAACCAAAATTTCTAGCAAGCTTGTATATATGTTCGATATATACGTTTTAGAGTCTGTGGGGCATTTGAAAGGTAACGTCGATTGGGGCATTTGAAAGGTCACGTCGATTGGGGCATTTGAAAGGTCACGCTTTTGAAGCATCGTATCTTTTGCCTTAAAGATGAAAAACAGAGAGTTAAAAACATGGGTTCATTTTTGTGAAAAATGGAATGGTTGAACTAGCATTCAAAAATCATTTTGGTGTCCGTTCGTGTGTGGATACCTGTAGAGGGTGATCGTCTTTCTGAAAGACAGCACCTTTGAAGATCCGAGAAAACCCAACACAAGAACAGAACGATTACATACTGATTAAAAAGGTAATAACAAAAGGTAATATTTTTGTTTATCCTTCTTTCGGTTTTTATGAAATACATGTGATTCTTGGTGGGTTATAAATTTATTTTGTTTCCGCTGCAATTTTATTCCAATTAGATTGGGATTTTTCATTCCGTAACCCAACAATCTTTACCTAATATGGCTGATCAGGAGCACAAGGCATTTCGAGACTATGCTATGCCCTCGATCAACGGGGCTATATCAAGCATAAGGAGGCCAGCCATTCAAGCCAATAATTTTGAGATCAAGCCGGCCATCATTCAAATGATACAATAGACTGTCCAATTCGGGGGTTAGCACAAGAGGATCCTAACGTTCATATTGTAATTTTTTTAGAAATTTGTGATACTTTTAAACATAATGGAGTGACAGATGATGCGATTCGGCTAAGGCTTTTTTTCTTCTCACTTAGGGATAAAGCCAAGGCTTGGCTGAATTCTTTGCTGCTTGGCGTCATCACTACTTAGGAAGAGTTAGCATAAAAACTTTTAGCAAAATATTTTTCTCCTGCAAAAACAGCAAGGCTAAGGAATGACATTACTGTATTCATCCAATTTGAGGATGAATCAATATATGAAGCATGGGAGAGATACAAAGATTTATTTAGAAGATGTCCTCATCATGACCTTCCAGCATGGCTTCAAGTACAAACATTCTACATGGTCTAGGAGCTACAAATAGAACTATAGTTGATGCAGCAGTTGGTGGAGCTTTAATGAGTAAAACTCATGAGCACCCTACAGTATATCGTAAGCAAATTCATCAAAGAATAAGCAAATTCAAAAACTATCTAAAATGGCACCCTACAGTATATCAAGCCCATTGACTGGTTGAAAAACAATATCAGAAAACCAATATTAAAAAACCTAAGGTATACCGTAAAATATAATATCTTCTGAAATAACATCAACAATAACACTATGAAGAAAATGGTGCAATGAATTCAACATCAAGGAACCACCATAATGAAAAATCATCAACCCTCTCCACTTTTCTCATTCTGGCTTGAGACAGGCATAGGTAGTGATAAACTAAATAAACTCCTCTATAAGCATGCGTGCGCACGTATAAGATAAGGAAACATCCAAAATCCTAAAATAACTGCAGCATACCAAAAATAAATCCATGTAGCAATGATAAAACAAATGCATCCATCCAGACATGAATCAGACACAACACAGAAGAAAATCAACACTTGTTTATAACATCAAAAATAATTCAAACAAAAAAAAACTTGCATCAATTTAAATAAACCACCTAACATGACTTATCTATGATAAAACAAATGCATCCATCTAGACACACCACATTAGAAAATCAAGCCAAAAAACAATTCAAACAAAAAAAAAAAGTTGCATAAACTTATTTAAATAAGCAAAGCTCCTCTCAAAAGACCACGTAACAGGATTGATCTATGATAAAATAAATGCATCCATTCAGACAAGAATTAAACACACCACAGAATAAAATTAAGCCAAGAAATAATTCAAAAAAAAATTGCATCAACTTAAATAAGCAAAACCCCTCACAAAAGACCACCTAACAAGACTGATCTACGATGAAACAAATGAAATCCATCTAGACGGAAGTCAGATACACCATAGGAAAAAATCAAACCACATGTTCATAACATCAAGAAACAATTCAAATAGAGAAAACTTGCATCAACTTAAATAGCAAACTCCTTTTAGAAGACCACCTAACAAGACTAATTTATGATAAAACAAATGCATCCATTTAGATACGACTTAGATACACCACAAAAGAAAATCAAGCCACTGTTTACAACATCAAGAAACAATTCAAACAAAAAAAATTTACATCAATTTAAATAGCAAACTCCTTTCAGAAGACCACCTAACAGGACTGGTCTATGATAAAACAAATGCATCCATCCAAACACGAATCAAACACATTACAGAAGAAATCAAGACACACCATAGAAAAAAATCAATCCACATGTTCATAATATCAAGGCATAATTATAGCTTTTGGAAAAAGCAATTGAAACAAGAACATTGCATACTTTTGAAAGTAAAATTTTGTTGCTACAAACAGAGTGAGTTTAGCGGAGGCATACTTTACTGATGATATATACGGAGATTATTCGAGCTCCATGTCCTAGGGATAGATTTTCCATCCAGATCCTGGAGTTTGTAAGTGCCGGGCCTGATTACCTCCGTGACTTGATAGGGGCCTTCCCAATTTGGAGATAGTTTCCCTTGTTCCAACGGCTTTGAAACAGATGCCTTTCGGAGTACTAAATCGCCAGGGAGGAAGGATTTTCCTTTGACTCTAGTGGAATGGTAATGGGCTACCCTCTGTTTATAGGCTGCCATTCGGATCCGGGCCTCTCCCTGATTTCTTCTATCAGATCAAGATTGGTTCGGAGTTGTTCGTCATTAGATTCCTTCGAATAACTTTCCACCCGAGGGAAGGGAGTCCGATCTCCACAGGGATGATAGCTTCCGTACCAAAAGCCATTCTGAACGGAGTCTGGCCCGTGGAGATCCTTTCAGTGGTTCGATAAGCCCACAGTACGTGATGAAGCTCCTCTGCCCATCTGCCTCGTGCTTTATTGAGCTGGGCTTTAATTTCTTGTAGAAGGGTCCGGTTGGTTACCGGCCTCTCCATTGGCTTGAGGATGTCTGACCAAAGTGAGACGGTGAAAGATGCCATTATCCTTGCAGAACTTTTGAAATTTAGGATTGTCAAACTGTCTTCCATTATCGGTGATGATGGTGTGAGGAAGGCCGAATCGTTAAATGATAGATGTCCACACGAAGTCCCTAGCTCAAGCCTCAATTATCTGAGCGGCTGCCTCGGTCTCAACCCCACTTGGTAAAATAATCGATTACAACAAACAAGAACTTCCTCTATCTTGTGGCAAGGGAAAAAGGACCGAGAATGTCCATTCTCTACTTGGCAAAGGGCCAGGCAGATGATATAGGCATTAGGTGGGCGAAGGGGAGCCTTTGAACATTTGAATATCGTTGGCATGATCACAAGCTCGAATAAGGTCATCAGCATCTCTTTGCATGGTGGGCCAATAATACCCTTGGCGTAGCACTTTGTGGCACAGAGCTCGGCCGCCGGGATGATTACCATAGATGCCCTCATGAACCTCTTGAAGAGCATAATCAGCCTCTGATGGGCGAAGGCATTTAAGTAACGGCATAGAGAAGGATCGCTTATACAGTCGATCATCAAGCAGGACATAGTGAGATGATTGCATCTTCAGTTTTCTTGCTTCCTTTCTGTCAGTAGGGAGCAGCCCTTCTTTGAGATACTTGAGCATAGGGTCTAACCAGGATGGTTCAGCATCAATCTACATTACTTGATCAGCATCGGCAATGCTGCACTTTTTCAAGACTTCCAAGTGGAACTTCCGCTCAAGATCCATTGAGTCTGTGGTCGCCAGGCAGGATAAAAGGGCGGCATGCGCATTCGCAGCCCTTGGGATCTGAACAACTTTAAATTCAGCAAAACAGGCAGATAGATTACGCACCTTTTGAAGATACCGAATCATGTTTGACTCCCTAGCTTCAAATTCTCCCCGCACCTAGCCAGCTACCAACTAAGAGTCGGTGTAGGCATTCAGCTTTTTAATTTTGAGTTCACGGGCGATGCGAAGTCCAGCGAGCAGGGCATCATACTCTGCTTCATTGTTAGAGATTGGGAATGAGAAATGGATGCCATACTTGAAGGTTGTCCCCTCTGGGCTAGTGAGGACCAAGCTAGCACCAGAACCGCTTGCACTAGAGGATCTGTCAGCATGGAGAAGCCATTGGGCACTGAGCCTTAGCTGCTCGGGAGTGTCCAAAGTGGAACCATCTTCAGGTATGGTGCATTCAAGAAGAAAATCCACTAGGACCTGTGTCTTGATGGCCGGACGAGGCTGATATGGACATCATGCTCACTTAATTCAATAGCCCATTTGGTCTTTCTTTTCGATGCCTCTGGATGATGAATAATTGATTTGATAGGCTGGTCGGTTAAAACTGTCATAGTGTGTGCTTGGAAATTTATTCGCAACTTTCGGACTGATGTTATCAGAGCCAATACCATCTTTTCGAATCGAGTATACCTCGTCTCAACATCTCGGAGCAATTTACTAACATAATAAATTGGCTTCTGAATTTTGTTTCCTCTTTGATCAACACTGAGCCGACAGCACCCTCAGAGACTGCTAGATATAAGTACAGCATTTCTCTTGGCCTCGGGCTACTGAGGAGAGGTGGTGAGTCGAGGTATTTTTTAAGATCTTCGAAAGATTTCTGGCAGTCCGAGGTCCATTGGAAGTTTTTGGTCGATCGAAGCACTTTGAAAAAGGGAAAACACCTCTCGGCCGACCGAGCAACAAAACGATTGAGGGCCACTATCCTTCCAATAAGACGTTGTACCTCCTTGATCTACCTTAGAGGCGCCATCTGTTTCAGGGCTTGAATTTTTTGTAGATTCGCCTCAATACCTCGTTGAGAGACCATGAAACCCAAACTTTCCAAAGTTAACTCCGAAAGCATATTTGGTTGGGTTAAGCTTCATCTGATACCTTTAGAGTGTTGCAAACTTTTGTAAGATCTTCGATATGCCAGGATGCTTCTTTGCTCTTTAACAGCATGTCATCAACATACACTTCTATATTCCGATCGATTTGCTCTTTAAAAACTTTATTGACCAGCCTTTGGTAGGTTGCGCCTATATTTTTTAAATCAAAGGGCATAACTCAGTAGCAATAAATACCTCGATCGGTAATGAAGGCAGTTTTTCTTCATCCTCAGGCACCATCCAAATCTGGTTGTAGCCCAAATAAGTGTCCATGAAAGTCAGCATCTGGTGACCCAAGGTTGAATCCACAATTGATCAATCCAGGGGAGAGAGAAGCTTTCCTTTGGGCAGGCCTTGTTGAGATCAGTGAAGTCGATGCAGATCCTCCATTTGCCATTTGATTTCTTTACCATAACGATATTTGCCAGCCAGTCAGGATAATTCACTTCCCGGATGAAGTTGGCTTTAATGAGCTTGTCTACCTCTTCCTTAATAGCCTTTTGACGCTTGATGGCAAAGCTTCTCTTCTTCTGCTTGATTGGCCGAAACGTCTCATCCACGTTGAGGCAGTGGACCAGGACATTCGGGTTGATTCCATGCATGTCCAAAGCAGACCAGGTGAAAACATCAGCATTCCTCCGAAGGAACTCGACTAAATCTCACTGAGGCTTTTCCTTCAGCTGTGACCTGACTCTTATGGTTTGATCGGGCCGAGCTTCATCGAGTGGTACCCCATACCTCTTCCAATTCCTTGGCTGGCTCTCCTCGCTGCTCGGTAAAGTCCTCCCGAGCATCCAGGCCATCTACTTTGGGCTTTTTGGACTGAAGGTCAGCAACAAAGCAGTGTCGAGCCATAATTTGACTCTCTCGGACAACCCCCATTGCCCATTCGATGGGAAATTTCATAACAAGATGAGGAATGGAAATGATAGCTTTGAGGGATATTTGCCCTGGCCTACCGAGGATGGCATTGTTAAGGTGATAACCCCCTCTGAGACTATGGCGTCACATGTAAAACCCACTAGAGTGGATTCTATGGCCCAGAGGCTTTCCATCCGCAATTTTAATCTCACAAAGGCATCAAAATACAAAACATTAATAGAGCTTCCACTATCAATTAAAATGCGGTGTACATCATAGCCGTTCATATTCAAGGATACAACTGTACCTCTCGGAGATCCTCATCAGAAAAAGAAAGCTCATCAACTTGAGTCTTCTTCGGTGGGTTTTCTTCCTTGCCCGGCCAGGATGACGAAGAGCCGACCGCTGCTATCATATTAACATTGCCAATGATCGGGGGATTCGACGGAGGAAGTTGGCGAGGCTCGAGCTAATGATCTCCTCCATTGTTCGGCTCGGGGGCTCTCCTGAATCGGTCCAGCCTGCCCCATCGGATGAGTTGTTCGATCTCGTTCCGGAGCTGCTAGCATTCCTCAATGTCATGCCCATGATCTCGATGGAAGCGACAGTATTTTGTCATATTCCTCCGAGCCGCATTGCCCCGGAAAGGAGGAGGCCAGGGAATTTAGCGCTCAATTTCCATCAAGATTTGCGCCCTTGGCATGGTGAGAGGGGTGTATCGATCGAACTTTTAGCCAGGCTCCGGGTTCAATCTCGAGGTGGCAGTGGAGGAGCTCTTTGGCGATGAGGCGGGCTTGCACGGCGGAAGGATCGATGTTTTTCCAAGCCTTTTGCCTCCTTCTTCTTCGATTGCTCGGCTCGGGCCGACCTTCGTGATTCCTCAACCCTGGCATACTTATCCACCAAGGCCATCATATCGGAGAGGCTCTTCGGGTAATTAACTTCCAGAGCTAAGTAGAAGTCTCCTTCCTTTGACACTCCTCCCACCAAAGCAGACATGGCCACCTCGTGATTGAGGTGGTTGACCTCCAACAGGGCCATGTTGAAGCGGCCGAGGTAGTTCTTCAGAGATTCTCCCTCCCGCTACTTGACTTCAGAGAGGGAATCAGATCTTCGTTGTTGGCGACGGCTGCTAACGAACTGGCTGATGAATAAGCAGCTTAGCTCATTGAAAGAATCAATGGAACCTGGCTTCATGCTATTAAACCATGTTCTAGCAGATCCTCTAAGAGTAGAGGGAAAGGCTCAGCATAGGATCGCATTTGATGATCCGTGGAACACATGATGGATCTGAAACTGCTCAGGTGGTCATTGGGATCGGTAGATCCATGATACGGCTCGATGGTGGGGAGCTTGACATGAGGAGGGATCACTTTCTGCATGATCTCCTCAGAGAAAGGGATGCCCTGCTCTGCCTTTGGCTGGGACGGAAGGGCTTGCCTAGCGGCGTCCAGCTCCTGACGCCACTCCCGATGCATCTCCTACATCTGTTGCCTAATCCCTTTATCCAGAGTGGTAAGAGGGATCGGTCGATGGAATGACGGCAGCGGCGTCGAATTTTGGGAAGACACCGAGAGAGAACGAGCTCGTCGAGATTTAGGCAGGCTCTTTCCTCCAGCCCATTGCGGCGCTGGTCTGGCCCTTGTGGGGCCGAAGCATAAGACTCAGCCGAAGTATATAATTGTCCGATGCCGTCAGGTATATGAAGATAGAATGACTCGGTTCTGCCGAAGCATACAAATATCTCTGTCCGGCCAAGATTAGAGGACAGCTCAGACCTGCTGAGGCGTGAGAATGGTTCGAAACAATTCAGTCTAAGGATGGTCTGGTCTTGCCGAGGATGGTTTGGCCCTGCAGAAGGTGGTTCGGCTCTACTGTTTTCTAGATATGACAGCTGGCTGATCGGACATCGAGATTGGTTTCGACCTTTTTATCGTGTGCACAAGTGTTGGCGCAATGATAATTTTACCCCTCATCAAAAAAAAAAAACAAAAAATATAGTTATAAAAAACTCTAATTAAAAAAAATAAATAATAAAAAATTTAATTACTATTTTTTAAATTATAAAAAAATAAATTAAAATTAATTAAAAAACAAAAAAAATTAATTAAAAAATAAATTAATTAAATTAATTTAAAAATTAAATTAATTTAAAAATTAATTATTTTCATTTTTAAATTAATTTTTAAAATTTAATTTTTAATTTTTTAATTAATATTATTAATTAATATTTTAATTAATTTTTTAAATAATAAATTAAAATTAATTAAATTAAATTAATTTTTTAATTAATTTAATATTAAAAAATAAAATTAAAAAATTATATATCAATTATTCTATTAATATTAATTAATTTTATATAACAAAATATTAAAAAAAAATATTTTTAAATATAATAAATAAATTATGATAATTAAAGTTTAAATATAAAAAATTAAATAAATGTTTAAAGATTAAAAATATATTTTAATCTTAAAAAAATAAATCTAGTATCTTTTACTTATATATAAATACTTTGATTTAGGTTGTGTTTGGTGCATCGCCAGCAATCCTGAATGGTAATATGGATTACCTACAAAATAGATTACCACATGATAGATTATCAGTAATGTTGATTACTCTGTTGATATACACAGGTAATGCAACAGTAATTTGATTATTGTGTTTGGTATGACAAACATATTACCATTCATATAATATCAAATTTTTAAAATACCCCTAAAGGGGTATTTGGTACCAGGTAATCTATCCAGATTACCGATAATTTAAAAGGGCCCCATCGGATAACCATATTTGGTATGTATTTTGAATAGCAATCTATCCTGCAGTGGTAATCTAGATTACTACTTGAGTGGTAATTCAGATTACCTCAAGGAGAGATGATTATCCAGCTATATTGTAATCTAATAATTTTTTTTGACAAAATTGCTCCAATCTCTTTTGTAAAATAAAATTATCCCTTCTCCAAACAAAATCATTCCTTTCCTTTTCTCTCTTTTCTTCTGTCTCGCTGTCGTTATCTCTTTTCTCATATCTCCAAACAAAAATAAACCGTCGTATTCATCCATAGAAAAAAAATATCAAAAAGAAAAAAATTTAAAAAAATTAAAAATATAGTTAAGAAAAATCTAATTAAAAAAAAAAATAAAAATTAATCACTATTTTTTATTTTTTTAAAAATAAATTTAAAAAAAATTAAAATTAATTAAAAATTAAATTAATTTTAAAATTTTAAATTAATTTTTAAATTTTTTTTTAAAAATATTAATTAATTAATTAAATTAATTAAAATTTTAATTTTAAAATAATTAATTATTATTTTATTTTTAAAATTAATTTTTTTAATTTTATTTTTATATTAAACTAAGTTAATTAAATTTTTTTTTTAATTAATTTAATTTTTAAAAAATTTAATTTTTTTAAATTTTTAATTAATTTAATATTTTAAAAATTAAAAAATAATATATCAATTATTCTATTAATTTTAATTAATTTTATATAACAAAATATTAAAAAATAAATTATTTTTAAGATATAATAAATAAATTATGATAATTGAAAGTTTAAGAATAAAAAAATTGAATAAATATTTAAAGATTAAAATATATTTTAATCTTAAAAAAATAAATATAGTATCTTCTACTTATATAAATACTTTGATTTAGGGGTATTTTGTGGTATTTTAAAAATTTTTAATAGATTTGATTTAGTAATATGAATTTGATTTTGGGGTATTTTAGGAATTTGATGTTTTATGACTGGTAATCTATTTGTCATACTAAACACAGTAATCAATATTATTGTAACATTACCTGTGTATACCAAACATAGTAATCAACATTTCTAGCAATCCATCCAGTGGTAATCTATCTTGTAGGTAATCCACATTACCATTCAGGATTGCTAGCAATGCACCAAATGCAACCTTAGGTTTATCTTACCATGAAAGTGAGATTAGGTGTAAGGAGTGGAGTGCGTGAGAAGAGCATTGGAGAGAGACATGCATGGCAAGAAGAGAGTAAGAGATTGAGTTAAGTATAAGAAACATTTAAATAAAAAACTATAGATGTACCACTTAACAAGTGATTCTAAAAAGAAATGAGAGAGGGCAGATAAACAAGGAGTGAAACTATCATAAGCAACCCTATATATGCAAAAAAAAAAAAAAAAAATCCATTTTGACATGCCTTCATATTAGAGAATTAAGCATTGGGTGATAATGTTGAGGGGTCTATAGGTTTATTCATGATATTTAGACTTAGTTTAGGACCTTGTTCGGGGTAGCTATTAGCCTTAGCTATTAAAAAATACCTACCTAAGGTAGTTGGTGGTGAACAACTACTATTGGCCCCTCTCAGTGGTTATCGAAAATAGGGCTTAAATATAATTAATATGTTTAATTTTGGAGCATATATAGAATTCAAGTTTATTTAGATGTATTAATAGTGCTTGGCCCTCGGGAGTTGGAATCAAGTTAATTGAGCTTGGATAAGAGTTAGTATAACAAGGATTAGATTGAAGTAAGGTTGTATTAGCATGCGACCAAGTTTGATTGAATGTGATCTAGCATAACAAAATTAGAAGTGTTTGGATGTGATCAAGTTTGAGCAAATATAATTAATCAGGTTATATAGGGCAAGAGTGAGTAAAATTAAGTTAGATTAAGTTGGACCATTTAGAATGGGTTGAAATGTGTGGGATTAGGCTTAATTAGATTGGATTGAGGCTAAATTTGTTATGACTAGGATAAGAAAATTGACAAGTTAATGCATGAATTAATTTCATAATATTTAAGAATTTCTATCCTCCCAATAAAATCATCCAACAAAATCTTAATAGTTTTAAAATCTAAAAAAAAATTAAAAGAAGAGGAAGAATACCAAATAGTGTTGAAAGTTTTAGACTTTAACTATCTTTCTCTCTCTCCACCCCTAAGAACCATAGTGACAAGACTTTATGGCTTTCAGATCTAGAAGAGAGCATCCAAGTCATTTAATTTTCAAAATTTAAACCTGGATCCATGATGCTATCCATAAAGCTTATTAAAGGGTGCTACTTAATGTCATTTTAAGCCTTCTCCAAATAAAAATTCAAAGTTTACCATTAATAGATATTATAAAGCTTATAAATGGATCCCAAGAGAAGAGAATCTAATCTCTTCAAGGCTTTGATTCCATCTTCTATTATAGTCTATCTTAGGTTCCAGTTTGATTCTATATTCCTTAGCTATAGCACCATTCAACCAAAGAAATATAACTTTTATTTTAGATCCAAGAAGACCATATGCTAAAAGGAACTTAAGTTTGAGGAGATCTTTTGAAGTCTCCTTCAAGAGGAGATTGTGGCAAGGTTTTGCTAAGACGCCACTAGAAAAGAAATCTCCTCTATCCTTTTTATTTATTCTTAGATCTTATAATCTTGAATGCTAGCATGTAGACTACATTGAGTTAAAAAAGTTTCTCTTTGATAATAAAATAGCTAGTCTTTTTATCATTTTCTACTCATGTTTCCTTATTTTCTATAATTACAATTAATAACTTGTCGATATTTGTTTCTATTTGATGGGCTAGATGGAAGGATAAGGTACAAACCCTTTGATTCACCATATCGATGTCCTTAAAAGTTTGGTCCATCCTAAATCAAAGCACCCTAGGGATTGGTTGAAATATTTTTTTTCTAAGACTTGGGCACTATGCACCTATTGGGTATGTGCATGGTATATGTGTTAAAATAGTGTATGTCCTAAATGTCATTTGTATGTAATTGAAAATGTTTTATGGATTCATGCATGGATGTTTTCTCTTCTATAATAATATAAATATCAAAGAATATACATACAAAATACATACATACGCACAATATATATATTGGCCTTAGAGCCATAAGAGCATTGACACCTAGGTGTGCTATTACACTGAATAGTTAATACGAATATTGGACCTTAGAATGTACTATTAAGAGTTGAAATGCAAATCAATTGTATAGCTTACAAGTGATCCTTCGACCTAAATGACATGACACCTTACTCTATTTTGGTTTTAATGAAATTACCGTCAAATCTAGTTTTGATAATACTTTTATAAAATGGCATTTGTCATGATCTAAACTTAGCTATTCTAATTAATGGTTTTGTGGCAAAGTGGATTAGGATTGGTATAGATAAAAGGAATATGATTCGTTATTTTCTCTATTAGTTAACGTCAGAAGGCCAAATGTTGGAAAGAAAAAATGGTCTGGCAGCTGAAACAGGACCTAAAGATGCCAAGCTCTCTTCTTTGCAGTGAATTAATGATAGTGTCATTTTCTTAGATGTCAAGAAGTATCATGTTTAGAATATGAAGCGTACAAAATACCTGTTTATGATCATTTCTTGACATTAATTATGAAAATGACAAATTATTATCTGAAAACAGATATTCACATTTGGGCTTCTAACTCTGTAATATTCAAGGGAGTCTTGTTAGCTTAATTTTAATTTTAATTACCTTGGACGAAAGCAGGGTGCCCTCATTGTTGCTTGGCTGCTGCCGCCGCCGCCGCCACCGAATATATTATGGTTGTTCAGGACATAGTTGTCAAGCCCAGTCCGGACATTGATCCGGTCAAGGGCTCGGGTCATCAAATCACTGATTCAACCGTTAGATCACTGGTTGAACCATCGATCAATTATTTTAATATAAAAATATATTTATATTAATAAAAATTAATTTTTAATAAAAAATTAAGATTAACATGATAATAAAACCTGTGACTTCATCCGATTTGGATTGGGTTAACTGATTCACGGGTGAACCGGATGGATTGACCTCATTATTTCGGATCGTTTACCCATTCAATTTTATGTTAGAATCGGACTAACTTGGCATCCGGATCTTGGTTCAAGCGGTCCAATCGGCTGGTTTTGACAACTCCGCATCTGATTGATGACATAAGAAAAAGTGAGCACACCTGATATGTTCTTTTAAGGAGACATGGAAATGGCTTATGAACTGCCAAGGTTCCTAGCGTACGTGCTGCACGAACGTCATGCGTGCCAAGTTTGGGAGACTAATGGTTATCTAGGTCTTCCATCCTGTACTGTACCTCAAATTTCATGTTGCTTCCTCAAATATAAATACATTGATCAACATCTCGTGCAACATATCATAAGCTTCATAAAATGCTGGATACTTTCCTATCTTTAGCCCAAATAAAAAGTCATCAAAACTAAAAGGCTACGGACAAGGTGTCCTATATTATTAACAACTGAATGCTAAATGGTAGTCAATTCCGGGCAGGGCTCGATTTCCCCTCTTGAATCAAAGTAAGTAAATGAAGCAATCCTCTAAAATCTAAAGTCATTAATTGGATGTAAAACGTATGCCATTTGTTTACCATACAAACATCTCAAAGACAATCAAACACGAGAATTCATAAGCTTTCCATTGCAAACTTTACAGTGTTGAAATTTGTTCAACGTTCCTTGACTGGAGATAATGCAGGCATAGTATTTCAAGACGGAGATATAACACAAACAAATGACAATACAACTAATTAGTTCAAATCAAAGTACCATGATTCCTTGTGAGGAGCCCTTTCCCCTTTTTGTAGACTGACTTCAAGACTGTGACCACTATTTGCTGAACAAGCTTCCATCATTGAGAAATTAGTTTCAAGGATGAATCAGTAAATAGGGCAGAACTCATCAAGCTGAAGGGTTTGCAACAGTGTGAATTGCTTTTAAGTGTACTTTTATAATTGTTTCTTTCCGTGACTTGCTTAACCCTGCAAGCATTTAATGGAATGAAAATCCTATGATAAGTTAAAAGAACGAAATTTGGATCCACTAACAGAGTTGAATGATACATGCCTGTTGGCTCATGAGAATTTCAATGGCAACACTAGGATCTCCATCAGCAGCAGCAAGGGCAACTTCAGCCTGGGTCTGCAGCAACAACAGGGAACCCATCTCTGATGTTAGCAGTCTAAAGAAATTTGATGCTCATTTTATACCAAGACAACATCCTGGACTAGCATTCCCACGAAAGAAAAGACACTGCAACAAAAATTACTTTCAAAACAGAAGAATATATTTGCCATTAAATGGTAGGTTCAGCTTTATGTATCAGTGGAGGAGTCGAAACCTTATTAACTAGCTCTGTATGCAATCAGTCCTTACAAAACACACAAATAAAAAATGAAACCTATCCCCACTATTGTTAAATTCTAGTTTTTGCTAGGTTCTTGAAACAACAGCTCTCTCTTCCACCATAGCCAATATCAAGAACCTCTATTTTCATTAAAAAACAGTGTCTTTTGGTTCATTCTTTGCAAGAAAGCATTGATCCCTAACGTGAGACCTGTTTAATCTATTTCAAAAAATTGTGTGCAGTCTTTTCCTCTCAATTGAAATACAGATGCTACAGTTGTACAATTTGCTTTTCAAATGTCATGTTCTAAATTGATATAGGCATTAGACAAATTTAGTGCTAACTGAACCGTTGGAGTAAAAATTGTGATATTTCAAAACCCTATAAATGAATAAACTGGCAGATGCAACTTAAAAAATCCAGTTCCAGTATGCTTGTATTTTCAGGAAATGACTAAACCATGGCACAATTGCATTTAAAAAAGGTGAGGAAAACGGAGTGATGAAGCAAATTACCAACAGAGAGGCTTAAGTTGCAACAATGACAGATGATCAATTATTCATACTGTAATAAAAGAGGAAATCAAGATCAATGCAGGAACCTTCTCAAAACCCATTGCTACTAGTTTCTTGAGCTCTTCTTCAAACTTATCCAAACCCTGTAGAAGAATATAGTAAATAAAGATCACCAATGACAAAACAAAACCAAGATAAAATGTAAATTATGAGCAACAAATCAAGGGAACCAACCTGATTTTGTGCAGCTACTACAGCAATGCTTTCCATGTCTGGAGTTAAGTGCCTGAAATCACAAAATGGTGGAAATAATAAGCATATATCATTTGTGGACATAACAAATATTTTATTAAAGGCATTTACTAGCCAATATATATAAGTTAGGAATACTATTTTAGACCATATAGATAACAATTGTGGCATGCCTTTCAAAAATAAAAATGAGTTAAAGCAAGCTTAAAAATTTACAAGGGCATATATGCAAACAAACCAAAAAATAAACAACACAATTTTAAAAGGAAAAATTCAAGAACTTTAAGGCATGTATAATACACACACATGCACACATATACATACAAAAACATTTATGTATATTTGTATGTATGTAAGCATGCATGTATATGCATATGAACGTGTGCGCGTGTGCGCGTGTGCGTGTGATTTAAATCATTGGATATGATCACTTACATTAAAATTAATGTGATTTAAAGACCCTCAACCATGCATCAAGAGGTCAAAAAAATATGTATGATTTCATGTTATCTAAACTCTTTATTTTTTCCCCACTTGATATATAGGCTAGGAATCTTCAAATTACATGATTTTTGATGTGCAAGCCATCATATTCAATGGGTCGGATCATCAATATAGAAACCCTATGATGCAGCATAGACAAGGTTGGATATAAGTGCACAATCCACTCGAGTGTAGTCAAGTTAAGCACTCACACTCAGTTTCCCTTTCTATATATAGATATATATGATGTTTAAACATAGTTTACAGGCCGAACAAGTAGTGTTGGCCACGCATTGCCCACTCAGAATAACATTATCAGAAAATCAATAAGATGATAAAACCAAACTAAGATCAACTGAATAGTAATAATAATCAATTAAACTTATCTAAAAACATCTCCAACAAGTGAATAAGTAAGTTGAATGCTTCAAGTCAGTGAGAAATAACAACATGCTTATAAATCATAAATTAAAATTAAATTAGGTATAGAAACTGCCACAATAAAATTTCATCATCCAATGAAATTAGTCAAATCTCATTTCTTGACTATAATTCACCATTGCTTATCATACAAGAGAGTTCCAGAAAACATAAAGAAACTTTTTTGAAAAAAAAGAAGACATGGTCAACTGAGTTCCTACCATCAGAATTCAATGTTCATTAGTCATAAAAAGATCCACGATTTTGCCAAATGAAAGGTATCATACTAAATAATATAAACCAAATGATTAAGTGATATGCTATTGCATGCTTCCCAATATTGACTATTGTTCCCATTCCTTAACATGAACTTCATCCAACACTTAAAGCATCATCATAAACACAATCATCTTCAAGATCAGCTCGACTATGCAGCTCTCCAACCTCATCGATTATTCTCTCATTCTAGAGGCAATCTTTTCAACATCGAACTAATAAAATTTAGAATCGATGAACAATACTGATATGCATTTTCTTTCTTAGGCCCTAAATTCCAGTGTGTGTTAGAAATAATCGATGCTGTAACAGTTTCAGAGCATTCCCTTTTTCCATCACTAATGGTTGTTAATCAGCATATTGGCTTATAGATGATCATGCTGACTAACATAGAAAAATCATACAGTTTAAAATTTATTTCAGACCAGAAGAATTGTAAACATCAGAAAATAAATTCAGATGACGCTCCAAACAGCGATCACTCCAAAAATGTGCAGTAATTTCTCAATCTCAGAGAGAATAATAAAAGTTAGACATCGACGAATGCAGAAAGGAAGAAAGAAGCATCAAGGTCCGCTATTCATCACTGAAAACCATCTAAACAGGATTCTTCTTTAACTAGAATACCTGTAGACTTTTTCCCTAAAAAGGAAATAGGAAAAACATGAAAAAAAGAAAGGGCATGGTGTTTTGAGACTGTGTAAGTGTGCATGTGTGTGTGTGTGTGTGTGTGTGTGTGTGTGTGATTAGGAAATGGCAATGGATAGATCATTAAAGTGCATGATTTTGATCATGATCAATGAATGTATCTTTGCTATGCTAACCAACTCTTGTAGATATTCATTTCAAGGTTGTCACAAGTGGCTACCTAGGTGCCTAGGTCCTGCCATGGTGAGTGGACAACCCAAACACTGACACACCAACTACTTTCCAGGCCTTCCAGCAAGGCAGCAACCCAAGTGCCTAGGTTGGCACCAAGGCAGATCCTTGGCCACTTTCCTTGTCTTGAGCATGGATCTTGTTGATCTAAGGCAGTAATGTTTTTAATTGATTCTCTCTTCAGGGAAATCAGAGAAAAACTGAGTCCGTTAATAATTGCCTGGAGGCCATCCTTCTTGATGTGGTTGCATTGGCAATTTTTGCTAGTTTTCTTCCCGTTTTCGACTTGTCTGTCTTGTTTCCTGTTAGGCATGCCCAAGTACAATTTGTATGCTAGGGATAATATGGTAAGATTCTCAAAATTTAAATTAATACAACTTATGTGTTGGGCTCCAAAATGTCACTGGCCTAAGATCTGCTAACATAGTAAATTGAAATATAGAGTGTTTTCTAGCTAAATTGGTATATGTCTTAGTTTCTTTTGTTAAGCAGTAACAAATATTGGATGGATGCAAATAAGAGTATAATTCACATGCACAATTCCATTACCTTTGACTTGATACCCGTGGTTCTGTGCTTGGTGGAGCTAGTTCTAGGGGATGATCTGGAGCAGAATTATCCAAGAGTCTAGCCTGCAAGCTTATGTCAGAATCAGCTGGAGTAGCTGATTGATTTCGTGCAGATCCAAGAGTCCTTCCCCTCCCAGGAAACCTGGGGTCTTGTGCTGTCTACAATATAAAATTATAATGCTATCTGAGAAGCATGAATCTAGTTTAAAATATGAGGACAATGGAGAAAATGTAGCCGCAAAGAAATATAAAGTAGAAGATTCTAGCTATGTGGTAAGAGCACTAATTGGCAGTGAAATCCAAAGGGGCATGAGTAGTCTATTTTAAGAGTCTAGCCTGCAGGTTCTCGTAACCACTTACAGAACTCATTAGTTTCAGATAGAACATAGAAACCTTCCTCTCTAAGGGATTCAGGGTTGTGGGCTGAGACCAAGTTGCATATCAAGTACCAATACAGGTTGAAAGTAAATGCCTAATCACTATTTAATTTAAACATCTAAAAAGACAATGACAATGACTAATCTGTGGCAGAAAAATAATAAACACAGGAGACGAAAACAGTGTAATGAAAGTGCCAATCTGCAGGAATAATAAAAATACTTTCCACAGATTACAATTTCTTGGGTGTGTAGTTTATATTGAAAACCAACTCATTCGATGTTCTATATCACTTCATCACTTTTTCTTGTTACAGCTGATATTTGCAACATACCAAGTAATGCACAGCAGTAGTCTAATGCAACATCAAACATTCAAATACTCTATTCTAGTATATCTGGCTGAATTAGCTGTTCATAAGCACATTGTTGTTGGCTCCAAATTCAACTCAAAATGAGCTCGTGCAATTAGTAAATAAACCAAACATGAGCCAGAATTTGAGCTTGAACATTAAATTAGCTGAATATGAGCTAAGCATACACCACTTGTATTCAGATCAAAAGAGCACGAGATTAATACAGACAATATATGTCCGTTATATGAATATTTTCCACAAATAATTTTTATCTTTAAGTTAAAAATATGAATAAAAAAATGTGCCATTAATTTGCAAGAGTTTATCAAGTGATTACCATGAAACTTGTCGTTAATTTGTTAGATCTTTTCATATACATAAATATGTCAACTTGGCAATCTTCCACAAACATCCTAAAAACTATGTTTGCCAAAGTTCCATGTGAAAACTTTCCCAATATTAAAATGCCTCTCTCCTAAAAGTTCCTCATAATAATTAAAATAACCCTTTTTCTTCCAAAGTATCACCAAATGCTAAAATAAGCCACCTCGATCTTTCTACTTAATTAAGATCATCTTGACCACTCAAATTCCAAACCATTTAAAACTCCTTAAGTTGGTGTCTGACATCCACTAGGGTCTCCTCTTCGTGTTAATATTCAACTAGAATATTTCTTTTTCCATGCCACTTGTTCCCTATATCAAAGAACAGAAAAAGAATGGTTTGTCCAAAAGTTCAACCATGCCCACTCTCTACTCGTCCTCATTGGTGGCCCTTAGTGCACTAGAATCAATTTCAATTAACAGAATATTATTGCTGTTGGATTTTGTGAGGTTGGAGCCAATAGAAAATCCTCAAACCATCCAATATAGACCATGCTATGTGAAAAAACCCTGTTTTAGATAACATAAGGAACAGATTTTGGGGAAAAAAATCCTTCAAATTATCTAGAAATTTTACAAAGAGAAGACAAACAATAAGTCATCTTAACTTGGTCTTGCAAAATCTTCGAGAACCAAAGCTAACCAAAATTTGGCCTTAATCAAATCTTAAATCAAGACTAAAATTAAAATTATTATAGCTAAACTGCTTTTGACCATATTCAAATTAAAACGAGAAACAATGCTTCCACATCACATCACCATAATCAGCTTACTAAAACAACTTCGAATCCTGTGTTAAAGCCTATGGCATAATTAAGCTACAAATACTAGGAGTAACTCATTATAAGCAACATGCATTTTTCACATACATACAATGTACTCAAAACACATGCACGCACTCACGCACAATGTATTAGCTAATGGGAAGTTTGAAATCTTGAGAAGACTTCGGGTATGTTATTCTAACATAACCTTAACAAATATAAATGATAAATATTGTACCATATTAATCGAGAAAATAATGAAACTAATCTTATTGTGTTGTATAAAAAATAATTTCATTTTTTTTGAAATTTCTTAATTTTATCTTAAAAAAGTTAATCATCAAACACAAATCCAAGTAAAAACGTATTCTTTCATGCGCATGTATGTAGGCATTCCCTTGTGCATCAAATGTGCCCATCAACTAGAACAAGAAGAAATAGTAATCAAAAATAATAGAAGTGGATCATCAAGAAGCTACACATAGTAGTTCACCTTTTTTCTTGCTATACGCATAGTTGTTCACTTTAAATTTCAAGACTTCTCTTATGATTTTACCATGTTACTTACCGGACTGGTTGACGTCTCCCTTTGAGGCATCCATGATGAAAGATTCCTCCATATGCTTCCTGAATTTAAACCACTGCATCGAGGAAGAAATAACAAAATAAATCTTGCATTAACAATAACTAATCAGCAAGATTTTGATATATGCAGTTTACCTGGATGCTGTGGTTGTATTTGAATATGTCGGAAGCTGACCGTATGTACTCCCTCCAGTGCACAAAATAAACCGAGGACGCCGTATGCAGGTAGACTTAAAAAAAACATAAAAATTCAATTTTGATATGTCAATAGCAAGGATGACTCTAAGCATACGATTTTGCCTCAAATATCATGAATATCTTAAAAGTTTGTTTCCCAATTTTTTTTAGCCTACGTAAACTTAAGTTCTGTGATGTGAAAAACTAGGAAATGTTTGAATTGATTATGCTTATTACACAGTGATTATATGCAGAGAATCAATGTAAAAACTCACAAATTCTATGAAGAATGGTTTTAAATTCAAACAAACATCAATATATCCTCACAAGCTTATATGACATCAAAATAAGTCAGTTCAAAAAACTTACTAGCAGCGAGGAACTTTCAATGGAAGAATAAAAAGATGGTCCAGGTAGCAAGTAGTTGAACAATCCATAAGTGTCTGGTCGAAAAAAAAGAAGCAATCCTATAAGCATTATGAGTTCCCTGTCCTTGGCATTCTGACTTCATGTCTTCATGTCTTAAAGAACAAAAGGTGATGGATTAAAACGAAATGCAAGAACAAACATGCAAACCCAGATAAAATGCCGCACAAGTGTCCCA
The DNA here is from genome assembly GCA_900491605.1 of Calamus simplicifolius. Lineage (NCBI taxonomy): Eukaryota > Viridiplantae > Streptophyta > Magnoliopsida > Arecales > Arecaceae > Calamus > Calamus simplicifolius. The sequence goes on along the minus strand of UESW01001765.1, from coordinate 196,519 downwards.
ATAATGAGACATTGGTTGCCAGAAGTTGGAAGAGTATCAATAAGATCCACGCGTACCTGAATGCAACATCTTTTCCTCAGTCAAGATCTCAAAAGTTATAACTGGACAAAAAAAGCTGAGACTGGAAAAATAATAAAATATTCATGTGATGTGTAAGCTAAATACCATTTGGCAGGCACGCTGAAGAGTCCAAAAACACTGTAAAATATAAAAGACAGCAAACATTAACAGATCAGATTATAATGAACAAACAGGAATTAGATTATTTACATTTTCTGAACTATTGTAACTTTGAACCCTAAAGGTGAGGTTGCTTCAATGTTTTAAGACTATAAACCCACAATTATATTGGTTTAAATTGTCCGCAGATGAAGAGGCTTCAGCTTGAAAACATCACCGCATGCACCAATGATCTAAACACCAGTATGGGGCCTATCCTGGTTTGGTCCCGGCTGGGTATGGTACCAGAATGGGTAAGAAACTAAATAATCATAAACAATGAAAAATGCAGAGAGCAAAATTTGTCTAGGATGCAACCATCCCAGCCGGGACAGACCTAGAAGACCCAGCCTACAGAGAACCAGGGCCCGGACATGTCTTAGGATCCAGTTTATCTCTGGTCTGGTATGGTGCTGCTGGGACAGATTGGGATCGAAATCCTTGCTATGCAATAAAGTACTATATTTTTTATGCTGGTGTATTTCATGGCAAGCTTTTAACATTAACAAAAAAATTCTAAAACAACATACCTTCTAGACTGGACCCCACTAAGGTTTGTCTCTATGACAATCATTGAAATAAGATTCCAGAGAAGCCAATGGCGCATTGATCCATCAGAAATGGATAAGGACGCAGAGGATTGTAAGCCACAACTAAAGCAATAATAAGATGCAAAATAGCATTGGTTGTAGCAAGCAAGAAAATCAAATATAACAGGCGGATGGATCCCATAATTCTCTCCAACTCTGTGCCCAAAGGTACCAGCGCCAACATATTGAAAAGAACATGCAGCAGAGATCCATGAAAAAGAATGGATGTATAAATCCTGTATACTATAGAAAACAAAAGGAATGTTAGAGGTTATATGAGACCGAAATGAACAGATTAGTACATATCAGCTCTGAATATATACTTATTGGAGAGCTCAGCCCGAAAATAAAAAGATGCTCAAGCTTTGAATGCGAGGGATAACTAAAACTCCAATTTCACTTTCCTTGTAATGCTTCTCATATTGCCTTTTGATTACTGGATATAAATGATACACATCAGAACGGAAAAGTTTCTAGTATATAACATGAAAATGAGATTTCGTTATTACAGAGTATAATCATAGGTACTTTAGCACTTGCAAAAGCAGGCAAATAAGAGGCTATTAATAACTATTCTATTTATCAGTTTATCACTTTTTTTCCCCTGCTTCAAGGAGTTTGTTGAATGAAATGAGAGGATTATGCTTTCTTCTTAGCAGTCCAGATTGGCAATAAAACAGAAAAGCAGGTCCACTTACCACACATATGGCTGGTTCTGATAACAGATAAAGACATTAGGGAGCTTGACTATGGGGACTTATGGATCTGCCAATAAGTGTTTAAGTCATGATATGTTGTACTGATGTGTACTGCTCCATGCTAGAGACACACTGTATTGCACTGTTATCAAACTGAAACTTAGTATCAGTGCATACCAAGTCTCAGTGTGCTGAACTGATCCGCATACCAGGCATACTAATGCTGTATTGGTATGGTATTAGTACCAGGTCCAATACCAAGACAGCAAACTTTGGCTTAAATACAACTCACACATCTTTAGGCCATGCCTTAGCTCATCTAAGCTTCCTGAATTACTTTAATCAGGGATAATAAGCATAGACATACAAAATAGAAGAAAATTTGTTGGTGAAGTCCATCTTTTTCGTTGATCATGACCTAAGTTTGGGCTACAGAAAGTCATCTTGAACCTGACATTTCATAATACTTTGTAGATTAGTTCAAGCTGCAACTGTTGGCAACATTGACAAATTCAAGAGACGTGTGCATTCTGTAATAAAGAAAATCTTTTCTCTTCCCATTTATTCCACATTTTTAACCTACAAGGAAAGAATGAACTGTTGTGAATTACAATTTAATGATTAAAACTGACGATAATTGCTCTCCATTTATGTATGTGAAATTAATTTTTTGATAGCCGATTGTTGATTTCATTACTTGTGTCATCTCAAACCACTTAAGTAGGACTAAAATCAGAAGTCTATTCTCTTTTTCTTTTGGAACTCTCCAATTGGTTATGTTGATTGGTTAGTGCTATTCTTTTAGGATTCTCTTAATCACCCCAACTGACGACTATGATCCGTTACATGTCACCACATTAGACTGTTGAACAAACATACAACAAACACACGAGTTCCCATCATACATAGTAAGATATTTGGCTTATCTGGTATTCCTGAATTATACTGGATTTTTTTTATATATCAGGTTCTATGAAAACCAAAATTTTCAAACCTTTGTTTATCTCTTGCTAATTGAAGGACTAGCTTTATAAACAGAACCAGATTAGCAAAAGGATGTTACTTTAATCAAACTAAACTTTGGATAAAATTGATAGTTTGCTTTGTCATTGAAGAATATCATGTTAGTGATGCTAACATATGGTGGTATATGAGGAGATATGTGAGATACTAACAGTCCTTTAATTGAAGTTGGTAAAATATGAACTACTTTACAAGAATTGAAGCCCTGCTCGCCACATCATAATTAGCCACAGCTTGCTAAAATATGATGCAGTAGTGTACCATGTTGGACACGCACCAAGGCTTATAGGAAGGGAAGGCAAAAAAGGCTGCTAGTCCACAACGTTGGTTCCAGTCCATATTATTTACCTAAAGCAAGCACTAATGATATAGAAGTACATAACCCCTGTTCCGTGATGACACCAGGTCAAATGGTTCATGCTGTATGGATACAATTACCTAAATGACCGCTTTCCTGAGAATTTTCCATCAATCCTATATTTTGTACCTTGTTCATTGTTTTGCATGCTAAAATAATAAAAAAATTAAAGTCAACTTCTAGAAGAGACACAAGAAATTTGAATTTGATCATAATATTGTGAATACTATAGGATCGAATTTGAAATTGTTCAGACACACGCTTCACTGTTATGCACTGTGCTTTAGATTTAGTTACTCTAAATAATCTATCTACCAATAGTCATAGAAATCTACAAACACTATGAACATGCAATACACTAAACTGGGTAAAAGGGCCATTACCCAGTTATGGCAGAGGGGCGGACTGGGAATGGTTCTCCTGTGGCATTTTTGCAAAAATGGCTGCCCCAGGACTTGAACACATGACATCATGCCTGGGCTGACTCATACTCTAGCAAGCAATGTCCCTAAATACACTAAACATGGTCCAAACTATTAAGAATTTTGATCAAAATGAAGCAAAACATTCACATAAAATATTTTTTCTTAATACACTAAACTTTCTGTTTTGAACTAACCTTATTCTCCTTAATGGTTATCTTGCCTTCCGCTTCGAGATATGGATTTGAAAAGTATCTCTGATGGAGTTCTCTTTTAAAAACATAACAATGCCATAGTCACGCTAGGCAGGTACAATTGAGTGTGAATCAACTTAACAAACGGCCATAATCCAATATTCTCAATAATGATAACAACCGTATTAAGGAATCTCCCTTGTGTTGATTCTAAAAATTTAAAGGAAATAAAAAGATAAATAAAAGCCAAGTCAAATCTTTTAATAGGCTCTTTGGTAAACTCTCTTCCTTGAACAGAAAGTGAGCTCCATTAGCTCATCAAACAACTACGGTCCATTGATTCTTAGTCCAGATGTATTCACATTAAAAAACCACATGTCCTTAATAACATTCAAGTACATAGATTGATTCAAATGTCTCTTAGGCTAAGTTCTCTGCCTATTACATTCACCGCATTGTAGAATATTTTCAATGCTGGTTGCATCAAATGTTTAGCCCACAAGTGATATTGACAGAGTTCAAAGTCTTTTGGATGCCTTGAAATGCTCAAAACAAAGTCTAGACATAGAGGAAGGGGCCCATATTTAGGCCATCCACCCTTACACAAGTTGTCAAGGACTCGATTATCATGAATGCAGCTCAGTTATGTGATTTGGAATGTCATACAACCATGCTTGGAAATCTTGAAGTATTCTGAATGTTTTGAAGGGCTCATAACTATAACAGGGCCTAGAAGGGGCCACTTATACGGTTGCCCACCCACAAACTTGGGGAGGGCGTGACACCTCCTATTTTTATGTCATATTCATATCATGTTGAAGCAAAAGTATAATAATATATGAGTCAACAGGAACATGATAAAATTAATTAAACATGTCAAAAATCTAAACATGAACATAATATAATTATTACACAGGCAACATAACAAGACACACAACTTGTTTAATAAACAAAGTATATTAGACTGACATATCACAACTCGTTCAACACGAATAGGCACAACTTGCTTAATACGAATAGACATGGCTTGACCATCTTAACACGACCCACTTAATATGTGATCGACTAAATGGATCTTAAGCAGGTCACTTTCGGATTGGCAGGTCCCTTTCGGATTGGCAAGCCAATCCATGGCACAACATGATTATTTTGTGTAGTAATTGTATTGACACATTTATAACACAAACCCACTTACAGTCAATCAATTTGAATCCACTTATTTCATGTTGGGTCTGAATTGTGTTCGCATATCATATTCAATTTTGCCGCTTCTAGGTTTGGTGTTATCTATTATGACTTGATTGGCATAAAAAGTTCTAGAAAATGTGATATAACAATTTTACCCTCTTTTAGATATTCTAAAGGCTTGAAAACAAATAAGAACATCAAGGAAGGAGCCAATGATGTAGCCACTAGCCTATAGGGATGGCACCATTGTCTTGGTTATGATTTGATTGTTACGTCCTAGTTTATCCTGATGAAGTCCAAAGTCATTTTAATTCCCTTGAAGATTTAGTTGGAGTGGGTATCTAGAATGCCAGTGATCAACACAATAAACAAGTTTGTTTATGAATTAATGTTACATCTTGCTTTCTTTCCACATGATTTTTTTTTCTCTACATAATTTTTATGAAACAAAAAATCTTTGAAGATTAAGTGTCACTTTTCATAGCACTTCATCTTATTAGGAGTTTCAACATTCCTTCTTACACCTTTAACCTTTTGAATCATTCATCATGGCACTTCGTCTTAATATCATTCAGTTATACACATCATAGTTCACCAAGGACGGAGGACTTCGTATTGCTGACTATCATTGTGGGCCTAAATCAAACTGATGCAACACAGAGTCCTAGAACAGGTTCAGGACCCTCATACTTAAGATAGGAGTTGTCCCAATTGTTGGTATTCCTGTGCATCCAACAGTACAGACTGGATTAGAAATTGAGACACTGATACCAGTCAAGATGTGAAAAAAGAGGCTCAAATCCCTTTTCTTTTCCCTCTTTGCTTTGCACACAGAAGGGATAAAGAGATAAGTCTCAAAGCCATAAAACAGTGAAAAGCGGGACTCAATCCTCAGGCTAAAAGCTTGAGGAGAGGCCCTATGCCAATCTCAATGCAACTTCTCCATGCAAAACAACACAACAAGGAATAAAGAGAGTTCTTTTATTTTTTAATTGGGGGCGTGAATCATGGGCTCCACAAACTCGGTAAAAAAGCAGCATTTGCACCAACAGCAGTACTAATACCCAATGATAATTATGATAATTTAGCATCCATGCTGAAAACAACACTATATCCAGTCATGGGTTCAAAAACCTCTTGTAATACTAAATTATAGCCTAAAAAACCCAAAAAAAACCTCTGAAAAACCATTAAACAAAAAATAAATGTCAATAAACTGCTCAGATGTCAGGCCATCCTAAATGTCAATACAATAATATGCTGGTACCATTCCAACCGGGTCCCAACTGATATGTGGGACTAAGGTTTCAAACCTTGTGCTTCAATTATAAGAAATAATGATGCATTAGATGATGGGTACTAGAGATCTCATAGAAGGAAATTAATCTGAATGGCCAAAGGATGATCATTTGATACATATCACTTCTTTGCTTTACATAGATAAGAAGTAATAAATAATATAAATGGAAAAACAAAAGAAATATAACTAACCATCATTGTTTAGGTTCAACATCTTAGACAAATGGGAAAAACATACCTTGGAACCGTGAAACCACTTCAGAAGGCAAGAAGCATATCTCAAAAAAGGAGTCATACCCAACCAATAGGCATACCAAGTAAATCACTCCACATATGATGATAACACCTGAAGTGATGAATGGAACACTAGCCCACCATTGAGTTAGCCTAGTTGGCAATCCAGCCTATAAACCATTTGAGAGCATGAGAAAATTTGAATTTTGAAAACATATTAATCATAAAGGGTGATGATGGAGTTTTAAACTACAAGAAACATGTTGACAAGCTTGATATTATCATTTTTAGTAATCATGATTGGCATCACATCATCAAATAACAGCTTAATAGGGAAACATTGTCAATATCTTCATCCTTTTCTCATAATTGGAATGAGAAATTCAATAGTAATTTGTTATGAGCTAGTAAAGCAACATTATTTAACATGAATAACAACAATTGTTCATTTAAATGGGAAAATCTCTCAAGTGATGCCAAATGGTATTGCAATAAGGCTAACTAAAACCAATATGAGGATGGAAAACTACAAATCCACAATGTTTGACCTATTTAACGGAGATTAATCAATGAGAGCTTAAATGTTCAGAATAGAGTAATCATGTTTTTTCCAACTTCCAATGTCCAATTATTAGCCAGGAGGAGAATCGACAAAATCATCATTTTAGACAAAAGGAGGGCTGATGTACATAATTTGCTATTAGTGCCTTCCTCATAGGCAATGAGTCAATTGATCACCTATTACTTGATTGCAGGTTGATAACAAAATCATCATTTTAGACAAACGGAGGGCTGATGTACATAATTTGCTATTAGTGCCTTCCTCATAGGCAATGAATCAATTGGTCCCCTATTACTTGGTTGCATGTTAAAATCATCATTTTAGACAAAAGGAGGGGCTTATGTACATAATTTGCTATTAGTGCCTTCCTTATAGACAATGAATCAATTGAATCAACAAAATCATCATTTTAGACAAAAGGAGGGATGATGTACATAATTTGCTATTAGTGCCTTCCTCATAGGCAATGAATCAATTGGTCACCTATTACTTGGTTGCATGTTGATAACACTCATCTTTCTTATCCAACAACTAGTACTAGTGGTATATTTTCTTCACTAATGGAGTGGAATGTAGTAGCATCCCTTCCAAAAGCAACAAAAAGGAATGGAAAATGAAATGCGTACCTTTTGCTACAATATTTCAAAGGAGAATATGTTGGTTCTTTCCAAAAAAAAAAAAAGGATCTTTAACAGGGAAAATAAAAGCAAATTATCTTTTGCATGTGATTTGATCAAGAATCCATGTTCTTGGAAAGCAATATCTTTTATTTTGGGCCTTTGCTCGTTTTGGTGTCTTTTTTGCATCATCTTCTTTTGACAACCTTTACATGGGCATGTGCTTTTTCAGTATCTCCTCTTTAAATTTAAAGGACATTGTCTTATAGTTTTGCTTGAAAAAGAAAATGAAAAAAACACTAATATAGACTGATTGCAACAACCAATTTAGCTTATTTTAAGTTTTTATTAAAGAGAATATGAATGTGCCAGCTTATCAAGTTGGTGAAGTCCTTGGCAATTGGACCAACTGATCAAATCCTGCTTTCGAGCAACACCCCATTGTGTAGCTTATTGCTTATGGGCCCTTTATCAATTATATATATATATATATATATATATATATATATATATTAAAGATGAACATATCCATAAATATATAATATTAAAGATGTACATATCCATACTTTTGTCCTGCTAAATATCTCTTATACAAATTATAGATTACAACTTACTATTTTAATTATTCTTAATTAATTTTTACAACTACCTAAAGGAAAACAGCATATTTTTTTTTTTTAATATGCGTATGTTAAGATGGATATGTGGTAAAACTTTAAAAGATAGAATTAGAAATAAACATATAAGAGAAATGATAGGAGTAGCCCCAATTGAGATAAAATGAGAGAAAATTAATTACGGTGGTTTGGACATATACAACGTAGACCTTTAGATGCTCCAGTTAGAAAGAGTAGTCTTTTAACAATTCATGGTAAAGATAGAGATAGAGGTAGACCTAAACTAATATGGACAGAAATAATTAAAAAAAGATATAACTATTTATAATTTAAATATCGATTTGGTCCTGAATAGAGCAGAGTGGAGGAAGCATATTCATGTAGCCAACCCCATGTAGTTGGAAAAAGGCTTAGATGAGTTGAGTTGAGTTGAACTGCCTAAAGGAAAACATCATATTAATTTATTTATCACCCAAATTGGTCTCCGCTAGTGTCAATGGTTTCACATGATCTAAATATAGGATTTTTGTGCTTTTTTGACTCCAATTGTTCATGCAATTATGGCAATATATAGGACTAAAGGTGACATTCAACATTGCATGGTGAGGCATGAATAAGTTGTGCTTGTAGGTGCAACAATGATAAAGGATCATGCACTAAAATGCACCCATCCTATTATAATATTTCTTTGTAAATATGCATGCCTTTATTTCATTGTCTAGAATTTATTCTTCAATGATCATCTATAAAGCTACCTGATGAAAGAATCGGCCTTATTAAATTGTTTGATTAGATGACCACCTTTTCATATGTTCATCTATCTATCATGTACAAAATGACAATGAAGTCCAAGCACTTTCTCTTGTTTTACTTCCCTATAAGTATATGGAAAAATATTAACATTTTGCTTCACAAAGAGCACACTGTTCAGAGAAGTTGGTTTCCAATGACGCAATTTACACACTTAGAATGGTTTGTCCAAGTGACTAAGAAATGTCCAACACTAAAGCCTCCAAAAACACATGGCATGATGACACTTCATAGAATCCAAATGTTAACAAATGTGCATACGTGTGCGTGCTTGCGTATGTGTGCATGCTTGGATACAACAAAACCTGTCAACTGCTACATTGATTTAACTAGTCAGTGGTGCTTTTACAATAAATTTGAGAACTTGAATTTCACTATATGTATGTATGTATGTATGTATGTATGCCAATAGTTTCTAACAACAGTAAATTAGCAATAGCTAAGAGTTGAGGAGTCATAACTTAAGAATTTTTCTGCAAGATACCCAAAAAAAAAAAAAACCTCTGCTGAGCGTCAGTACTGGTAGTTGGAGCATGTCAATGTTTCATATGAGAAGAAGTATTACATTGTGCCAAAAAGGTGCTGATGCACCATGAATTATGAAGGATTGGATTTTCAATATAGCACTCTTGCTTGTAATATCCTGGGAGATGGTTGACTATAACACATGAACCATTGCAGGAGCAATACCTTCTCAAAAATCCTTTATTCTCAAATATGTCTTGATCATTAAAATTGATCGCTGACCTCAATTGTACAATTTTTTTTCTGCAGTGTTAGTTTCAATGCACCCCTCAGATCTAACAACTTGGGTTCTAGAGCATGCTGATGATGTTTAATCATCACAAGGGATAATAATAGATCATGATCTAGAGTAAAATCTTGCCAAATTATCGTGTACTAAACCTTAAAAAAAATAAAAAAAATAAAAAGACACTAAACAGAAAAAATCCTTAAGCTTCCTTCTGCCTTCCAAGCAAATTCAAACCTTCCATTAACTTAAAACTGCTTATTGAGTAAATCTAAACCACATGTACATGTTTTTCCCTAAAATTAAACAAGTTCTAAAACTCTATTTCTTAGTTCTTGATCACAACAATATGAACGCACCACTAAACTTACATTTCTATCCACCTGAAATTGAAACCGAAAACAAAAATTAAAAGCATCTAAGGCATAGTTGAAGAGACTGAAACTAAGTCATAGTTGAAGAGAATGAAACCCTCCTCATCTGACAACCCATTTCGTTTCAGCAAACAAACCAAGAAAAACTATCAATGCAGCAAATTAAAGATTTCACAGCCATCAAATGCCTCAGCGTGCCACTGAAGATTGCATTCTTCGCACAATCACAGCTCGATAAAACCCTAATCGTTCAAAGAAGCTTAAAAAACACAAAAACGGGCACATTAAAGGTTTTGGAGTGCCGAGATATCAAAATTTATAGCGAATACTTAAAAATCCGAGCGGAAGAGAGACCGCTGACTCTCAGATCTGGAACAAGCACGGGAAGCGATCTCTAAGGCTCTTACCTCGGTGACCACGTTCGGCCTCATCTCGCCCTCTTCGCTGCCTCGCTTTCTTCTCCACTGACTTCTGTTTATCGCCGTGCTTTATAGAGGGACAGGCCCCGGTTTCCCCCTTCCGTGCCACGGCACCGTTATCTTGCAACGGCGGCGAATGGTGCCGGGCTTCGCAAAGTTTCCAGGGAGCGACTTACCGGCCCCGGGTAGCGGTCGGTCCTTGCTGATGGGTTAGGGTTCAATTGTGGGTCCGGTTTAGCTACCAACTGAATTTTTTGCTTATTTATAATGCATTGCTTTAAAAAAAATAATACACTTCCAAAATAGAAAATAAAATAAAATAAATATGATTAATTTTTTTCCTTTTTAAGCAGTCGGTATCGTGTCAAACTCCATTCCGTTATGATTTTTTTTTTTTTTTTTTTTTTTGAAAAAACGTGATCCGTCCAAATTAAAACTAAAGCCAACCTAGTCTCACCTATTATTAATTAATAGGCTAAGATTAATTTAAATTAGATGGGATAGGAAAATAATATCCTGATTTTAAATTGAGATATGTAGGAAATTATTATATTCCATTTCTTCTGCGAAGTGTTTGCTCAACTACAGATTAAATTCGAGAAATGCTCATACTTTTCTTGACAAATAATCGATAGAAGATCGGCCGGCCTCTTAATGTTAGTAGTGTCAAATTGTTCAGAGATGGTCTCACATATGCTTGCGAAAGCAATTGGTCGGGTTTGCCAAATTATTCATCTAATCAATACCTTAAGATTCTCTCTTGTTTTGCACTTTTTTTTTCCCCTCTTTTATATTCCTTTCTTTGCTCTGCTTTTAATTCTTTCTCTTCGTTAATAAATTTAGATTGGCCTGGTCTCCTCTTTCTTTCCAATTAAAAAAAAAAAAAATCCATTCCTTTCAAGCTTTCACAAGCACAAATTATTGGTCTCTTTTATCTTTTCTATTAGCAACCTCTTGATTCGTAAAGATTTGTAAGAACTCTAAGATTGATGGCCCTCTTAGTTGAATTTGCTTAGTTAGATGGAGTTGCTCTGAATTTTAAACTCTTTATATGTGGACAGTTTGAAGTTTTATAAATATTATACAGACCATTTTTCAACAACTATAGTAAACTTTTAATACACTCTAGTGTACTGGGTGCTCTGGGTTTAGATTAATTTCTGTAAAGGGTACAGTTCCCGAACTGTTGCTCTCATGTAAACTCTATTTCATTCCTTGTATAAATATTTATATTGTATTTAACTTTTTGACAATATCTTTTTGGCAATGTAGCTTTGAATATATATATATTTTACTAACTTAAACACTATCTTTATTCTTCTATTTGGCATGTCTTCTCTATTTTAATGCCCTTTACGTTTAAAACATAAAATAAAAATAAAATAAAAATTGAGAATCATGCTTCAAGGTAATGTAATAATGGCTAGTTTTTATCCTTTCATGTATGTTATAGGTGAACTTCTTTAAGGTATATATTAGTCGACTTGATTTGAACCATCTATCATAAGTATGAACGTATTGAAATGCAATCCAACTATTCTTCCAAATGCACAAAGATAAAGTTAGAAATAACAAAGTAATGAAAGAAAAAAAATCTCCATCTAATTAAAGAAACTTGATTAAGAATTGGATTCAGAATTTAAAATTTTATAGCAAAAAAAAAAGTAAAATAATAAGTCACTATTTCACTTGGCTTACCACCTCATAAAGAATAACCCGCTAAATTTTTTGAGGTTTGATTGCATTAAGGTCATTTTAACCCATTTTATGAGGGTATTGCTTACTTAATTGATTTGGTACAATCCAAGTTTGAAGGGTTTAGCCTTATAGTTTGAGTTTTTAAATTAATTACTTTCAAATAATTTTTCTCTATTTTAAATTGAAACTTAAATATAGAAATTTAAATCTAGAAATTACTTGCAATAATAAGAGTAAATCTAGAAATTAGTGCACTAAGAAAATTAATTCAATCAATTTGAATTTTTCAAGATTTTTAAATTTTAAATTTAATTTTGCATGGATATTAAAGCAGTAGTAAAGAAATTCAAATTTTTAATTTTCTCATTTTTTAATAACAACACAAATATCAAAGCTTGAGAATTTAATTTTGGCCTAAAACTCTGATTTTAAGAATTTGCATGAATTTTAAAGCAGTAAAAAATTTAAATATTAAAGAAAATACAAATTCCTACATAGTTTTTATAGCATTGAATTTTTAGATTTTCAAAAAATATTTTTAAATTTTCCTGTAATACTAAAAGCATTTCTTTCTTTTATCTACAAAACTATTCTCCAATGCTTTTGCATAGAATATTTCAAAGTAGCGATTTTTTTAAAATTTTCAATAGAATTTTTTAAACAAATTTTCTAAAAAAAGTTGAAAACTGCTTCTTTTAAATTACCTAGTTCTGCATGGATTCTAGCAAAGTGTAATTTTTTTAAAATTTTTTAAAATTAAATTTTAAAAAAATATCAGTATTTTTTAAAGAAATATAGAAACGAATTAATACTATTTTTAGAGCAAAAGAACTTTTTTTCTCTATCAATTAATTTATGGTAATTACTAAAATTAAAAAAATCTAGCAACTTCTAGTAAAAGCAAACTAATCCTTAGCGATTGGGGCAAGTGCTTAGAAATTGTTAGAAATTTTAACTCTAATAAACTTAAATTTAAAATAAAAAAAAAAAATAAAGTTTGAGAGTTATTCTTGGAGTGAGGCATATTAAGAACTGTTTTAAGACCAGTTTTTGCTTCATTATATAGGTGGTAGGTGGCTTGAGGTACAAGTATTTGACTCCATCCAAAAATCTTATCATGATTGCGTGAAGATACAACTCAACTCAACTACTGTTTCAGATGTTCGAAGATAAAGTTAAAAATAATAAAATAGTAACAAAATAATAATATAGAAATTTAAATCTAGAAATTACTTGCAAAAATAAGAGTAAATCTAGAAATTAGTGCACTAAGAAAATTAATTCAATCAATTTGAATTTCAAAATTTTAAATTTTTTAAATTTTTTAATTTTTAAATTTAATTTTGCATGGATATTAAAGCAGTAGTAAAGAAATTCAAATTTTTAATTTTCTCATTTTTCAATAACAACACAAATATCAAAGCTTGAGAATTTAATTTTGGCCTAAAACTTTGATTTTAAGAATTTGTATGAATTTTAAAGCAGTAAAAATTTTAAATATTAAAGAAAATACAAATTCCTACATAGTTTTTAAAGCATTGAATTTTCAGATTTTCAAAAAATATTTTTAAATTTTCCTGTAATACTAAGAGCTTTTCTTTCTTTTCTCTACAAAACTATTCTCCAAGGCTTTTGCATAGATTATTTCAAAGCAGTGATTTTTTTAAAATTTTTAATAGAATCTTTTAAACAAATTTTCTATAAAAAAGTTGAAAACTGCTTTTTAAAAATTACCTAGTTCTGCATGGATTCTAGCAAAGTGTAATTTTTTTAATATTTTTTAAAATTGAATTTTTAAAAATAATATCAGTATTTTTTAAAGAAATATAGAAACAAATTAATACTATTTTGAGAGCAAAAGAACTTTTTTTTCTCTATCAATTAATTTATGGTAATTACTAAAATTAAAAAAATCTAGCAACTTCTAGTAAAAGCAAACTAATCCTTAGCGATTGGAGCAAGTGCTTAGAAATTGTTAGAAAATTTAACTCTAATAAACTTAAATTTAAAATAAAAATAAAAAAATAAAGTTTGAGAGTTATTCTTGGAGTGAGGCATATTAAGAATTGTTTTAAGACCAGTTCTTGCTTCATTATATAGGTTGTAGGTGGCTTAAGATACAATTATTCGGCTCAATCCAAATATCTTATCATGATTGCATGAAGATACAACTCAATTCAACTACTGATGTCCAAAGATAAAGTTAAAAATAATAAAATAGTAAACAAATAATATATAGAAAGTTAAATCTAGAAATTACTTGCAATAATAATAGTAAATATAGAAATTAGTGCACTAAGAAAATTAAATCAATCCATTTGAATTTCAAAATTTAAATTTTTCAAGATTTTTAAATTTTAAATTTAATTTTGCATGGATATTAAAGCAGTAGTAAAGAAATTCAAAATTTTAATTTTCTCATTTTTTAATAACAACACAAATATCAAAGCTTGAGAATTTAATTTTGGCCTAAAACTTTGATTTTAAGAATTTGCATGAATTTTAAAGCAGTAAAAATTTAAATATTAAAGAAAATGCAATTTCCTACATAGTTTTTATAACTTTGAATTTTCAGATTTTCAAAAAATATTTTTAAAATTTCCTATAATACCAAAAGCTTTTCTTCCTTTTCTCTACAAAACTATTCTCCAAGGCTTTTGCATAGATTATTTCAAAGCAGTGATTTTTAAAAATTTTTAATAGAATATTTTAAATAAATTTTCTATAAAAAAGTTGAAAACTGCTTTTTTTTAAATTACTAGCTCTGCATGGATTCTAGCAAAGGGTAATTTTTTTAAAATTTTTTAAAATTTAATTTTTAAAAATAATATCATTTTTTAAAGAAATATAGAAACAAATTAATATTATTTTTAGAGCAAAAGAACTTTTTTTCTCTATCAATTAATTTATGATAATTACTAAAATTAAAAAAATCTAGCAACTCACTACTAGAAAAATGTGATTTACCGAGGAAAAAAATCCCTCGCAATTCTAAGGGATTTTCGATAAAAAATATAAACTATAAAATTTTTCGATAAAAACTATTTTTTTGCAAAATCCGTCGCAAAATTAATTTTTCAAGAAATTTTTTGAGGGATATTTCTAACATAAATGGATTCTTTGTAAAAAAATTTCGATAAAAAATCTCTCGAAAAATCAGAGGGATATTTCTATAAAAGTCTTAGTAAGACTTAAAATTTACTCCTTAAAAATAATTAAAATTTACAACGTATTTTATAAGGATTAAGTATACTAGTGAAGTGATGCAGTAAGTAATGAACACAATGTAAATGAGAGAGAGACAAAAGCACGATAAACACACAAAGATTTATAGTGGTTCGGTGTATCTCACACCTACGTCCACTCCCAAGCAACTTTTGGGTCCACACTATAATCACCCTGATTACAGTCGAGTTGTTTTGCAAGCTCACAACCCAAACTTGTTGTTTTACACAGGGTCACAACGAACTCAGCTGGTTTTCACGGGTTCACCAGCACGCAACCCAACAATAAGCTACACTTAGCTTACCCCGAGGCCAACTGCCTCAACTAATTCAATCCCCTGATTAAATTAAAACTCAAACAATTAAAATAAGTGTTTACAGTAATTTAAAGCTCCTCAAATGAGCAAATATGCAATGTAAATAAAACAGAAATAGACAAGCCTGTCTTGAAGCGATTTGAAGTTGAGCTTTTCTTCTTTTCTTCTTTTCCTCTCTTCTTCTGAATGAGCTAACTGGATTTGAACTCCTCATTGAAGAGAAGTTGAAGATTTAGGGCTCTTCCTTTTTCCCTTCAAAACTGTGGAAATCCTTCGGATTTGAACTTGGAACTCCTTTGGATTTCTTTTCTATCTCTTTTCTATTGATGACCTTGAGCACAGAGATTTTCCTCTTTTATTTTTCTTTTTTCTTTCTCTCTATTTTTCGTTTTCTCTTTTTTTCTGTGTTCTGTTCTGTTTTTTCAAATGGACAAACTCCCTTTATAATCTTCTTTAATCCAAGATTAGGTGAAAAATAACTGTTACAAAGTACTTGGATTGCTTCCTCACAAAGAAAAGTATCCGTTGGGGGTTAGGTAAAGAAATGTTACCATTGGAATCCGTTCTGACAGATTTGAAATTCATTCTTGACAGGTTGGAGTCGGCCTCAACTTTCCATGTGTAAGCTCCAAGTCGGGTTTCCAAAAATAGAAATAAAAAGTTCGTTGGGGAGATGGCTCCGAGAAATTGTGGTGTCTGCTCGACGCGATATGGAGTCGGCTCTAATTTTGAGGGTGTCGATTCTAACGATGTCCAAAATATATACTCACTGTTCTCAGGTTAGAGTCGGCTCTATCATTTCCAGGTGTCGGCTCCGAAACTTAAGGTGTCGGTTCCAAAAACTAATGCAAAAGTACTTCTCTGTAACTTAGGTTAGAGTCGGCTCTGGAATACCATGTGTCGACTCCAACCATGCCAAAAATATAGAACTGTTCTGATACGCTCTGGAGTCGGCTTCAGACACGGTGGGTGTCGGCTCCAAGTTCTGAACTTAAATATTTTCCATTAAAAAACTGATTCAAACTTAATTTTGTATGTCATTTGAATAATTTAACCTTTCTAAGTTCCTGAAACACTTATTAATTTCATTAGTAACACAAGAAATATACTCATGGTTTTTTAATCATCAAAATCAATAAGTGGGTCAATAATCTTCCTCTTTTTGATGATGACAAAACATTGAGTATATGCATGATTAAACATTGAAATTTTCAAAATATAAAAGTTCTCATAGTCAAGCTTACCCTGAATGAGGTAGCTCCTCCTATGATAACCAAATTATTATAAAAGTTCATTCAATGCATTTATGTTATAACCAAATTCATTTAACACCAAATGTATAATCCATATACATAAACAAACCTTTCTCCCCCTTTTTTGTTATCAACAAAAAGGTTAAGAAGAAGTTTATTTAGCTTAAATCAACTATTCTTTCTCCCCCTTTATATTGTAAAAGTATAAACATAAGAATCGTTTAACTCAAAAGAATAATGTCAAAATCAAATTGCATTCATTGAGTATAAAATCATTCAGAATATTCATTAATTCTTTTCAAAATTCATCATTGCATTTCATCAAAGTAGACATTTCAAAATACATCAAAACATTACATTGCATCAAAATACGTCAAACATCAAAGTATATAATTTATCAATACAAACTAAGATTATAAGAGAAAAACAAAGCTTGTAATAACTCAAATCTTAGAATCCTTTTCAGTCTTCTAGAATTTTCCCATGCCCTTCTCTTGAATTTTCATAAATCATTTAGTTTACCAAAAAGCAGTTGTAGCAGTAACTTTTTCTTGAAGTTCTGCATTGCACTTAGAATATATATCAGAATCACCTCCAATGTCCTTGATTTTGTCAAATAACCTTATGTCTTTCATTAAGGTAATAGAAGATGTGCTCAAAGATGATTCAATCACACTTATTATCCAAGGAATAAACATCTCCTTAAGCTCATAGACTATTCTAAGTTCAGTTTTCATCTTTTCTTATGATCCAAAATAAAGATTTAATGCTCCATCTGAACTCAGAAAAACCAGTAGAAGTCTGAACAAATGAACTAGGAGCTGGTGCAGAGGGTGCAGGACTACTGGGGCCTGGTGAAGTATGCCTCACTGAAGGCCTGCCTCTGATGACCAGGTGCAGTATCCATCTCAGCTGCTCTTCATCCAGATTTCCTTTCCTTTCCCATTTCCATTTTTCACGAAATCCCATCCTATGCACAGTAGCCTATAATAATCATGTGCCTAAGGTTCTTTAAAGGCTCATTATCTGAAATATTCACACCTTGGCTTTGAAAAGCTATGTCAGAATCATTCCATATGGTAAGTGGATCTCTTCTTACTTCCTGCCTCAGCCATATACCAAATCATCATTCCAGCTAATTAATTGGCTGACCGGTCAAACACTATCCATAACACAATCTCGCTTTCGAGACATACTCAAAACTCGGTTTTGGGAAATAAATCCTGCCACAAATATTATGTAACAATCTTAAGCTCAAGGGGCAACTGATTTGCCCTAATTTCTTCAAATTCGGAACTTCCTGCCAAGCATCCTTGATAAAGCTCACCTCTATTCACTATGATTGGCAATAATCCAGCAACAGGAATTTCTAAAAGGTTTCCCAAAATTTCGAAGTAAGATGAATTCTTTTCCTCTACATGCTGACTAATCCTCCATCTCCTCTAGACAAATTGAATAAAATCCTTGACAAGAGCAGGATAAGTAGGAACATCTAAGAACATACCTTCTCCCAACCCATTTCTTTAATTGCCTACCAAGGAAAACCCTCATCCTCAAAAAATCAAAGTCTACTTTTCTACCCATTGTATAACCTTTCCTGTAAGGATCAATGAGAAGAGGAGGATGGCACTAGGAGTGGAGGACGAAGATGGAAGATGAACTGGGCGAAGGTGATGGTTCA
Organism: Calamus simplicifolius; assembly: GCA_900491605.1. Lineage (NCBI taxonomy): Eukaryota > Viridiplantae > Streptophyta > Magnoliopsida > Arecales > Arecaceae > Calamus > Calamus simplicifolius. The sequence goes on along the minus strand of UESW01001765.1, from coordinate 177,971 downwards.
CACGGACGCCTCACTGTCCTTTTCCTCATCGTCACGGTCGCTCCAAAAATTGATCCTCCACTTGGGTGCCATTGATTGCTAAGGAGTGGTGGATTTGGGATTTAGGATTTTGGAAGATTTTGAGAGAGTTTTGGAAGAGTTTGGAGTGATTGAAAAGGTGTCGACTCTGCCCTAAATAGTCAATTTGGGACCACTTGGAGTCCCGCAAAGCGAGTGTCGGCTCTAGGTCGCTAACACAGTCAGAAGTGGAGTCGACTCTGAAAGGCAGGTGTCGGCTCCAATCTCAGACAAAACTGGAGTCGACTCCAATAATCATGGTGTCGCTCCAAGACAGTTTCAGAAAAAAAAAGAGTTTCAAAGAATCTGAAACTTGTCCGGATTGTCATCAAATTTTGGATAAAAACTTTGGAATGTGATGAATCAAATTTCAAATATCTAGATAAATTGTCCTTAAAATCAAGAAAATTTCAAGAAATTGATTGAATTCTAGATAATCATTCCTAAGGATTTAAAATTCATTCCAATGGATCACAAACTCCTAATTCTCCTCTAAGATAACAAAATCTCTCTTCACTCAAAGGTTTTGTAAATATGTCAGCTAATTGTTCATCAGTACAAACATAATCAAGACAAATGTCATTATTAGCTACATGTTCTCTAATAAAATGATATCTAATTTCAATGTGTTTAGTTCTTGAATGTTGTATTGGATTTTTAGTTAAGTTTATTGCACTTGTGTTATCACATCTAATAGGAGTTTTATCAAGTGTTATGCCATAATCTTCAAGTTGTCGCTTAATCCAAAGGATTTGAGCACAGCAACTTCCAGCTGCAACATATTCTGCTTCAGCAGTAGATAATGCAACCGAATTTTGCTTTTTGCTAAACCAAGAGATTAAGTTACTTCCTAAAAATTGACATGCACCACTTGTACTTTTTCTATCTAATTTACATCCAGCATAATCAGAATCAGAATAAGCAATTAAATTTAGTGTTGAGTCTCTAGAATACCATAATCCTACATTTTTAGTTCCACTTAGATATCTAAGTATTCTTTTTACAGCAATTAAGTGAGATTCTTTAGGTTCAGATTGAAATCTAGCACATAGAAAACAGCAAACATGATATCAGGTCTACTTGCTGTTAAGTAAAGTAGAGATCCGATCATACCTCTATAATATTTTTGATCAACTTTCTTACCATCTTCATCTTTATCTAATTTGCATGAAGGACTCATAGGTGTTCCAAGGGTTTGATTGATTCCATTCCAAACTTCTTGAGAATTTCTTTTGTGTACTTTGTTTGGTTGATGAAAATCCTCTTTTTCTTGTTTGATTTGAAGTCCTAGGAAGAAGTTGAGTTCTCCATCATGCTCATCTCGAATTCACCCTGCATTAACTTAGCAAATTCTTGACACAAAGATTGTTAGTAGCACCGAATACAATATCATCTACATAATTTGTACTACTAATAAATCTTTATCTTTTCTTTTCAAAAATAAGGTTTTATCACATTTCCTCTAGAAAAATCATTTTCAATTAGAAATTTGCTTAATCTATCATACCAAGCTCTAGGTGCTTGTTTTAAACCATATAGTGCTTTGTGTAATTTAAAAACATGATTTGAAAATTCATGATCTTCAAAACCAGGTGGTTGTTCTACAAAAACTTCCTCATTTATAAAA